>JBAHVQ010000392.1:2596619-2612233 GCA_036872915.1 Nanipora kamurai | reverse complement strand
CGACCTTTCTTGATTAGGCTTTACTTAACACTAAAAGAAAATACAAAATGGCTGCCTATATAAATACTGAAGGTAAGACCTGGTTCCTAAGTATATACATTAATACTTTATGTAAATACACTACAATATCATTTCTACATCCTACATTTCTGCAATCACTACAAGATCATTATTGTGGTACGCGAAAAGATCCGAATTATTGTTCAAGAATGAATTAAATTTTTCCGATTGGTCCGGTGCAAGGTCACTTGAGACATCAAAGGTGCCCTGGAATGTATCGTTTTCTTGAGTAGCGAACGCAGTCAAGTTCGTTCCTTCAGCAGTTAGAGTTGGCTCGCTGAAGGGTACAATACCAGCGATAGCATGTTGTGCTGGAAAAAAGGTGCCCAATTTAGTATGACGGAAAAACTTGATTGCCCGTGCTGTAGGATTTATCACTCGAGATGGAATAAGGCCGGATGGACTAACACGAACTAATTCTGAAGGTTCGCACAAATTATAGTGAGTTTGTGAAGAGGAAAGGGGCTCAATAATATGACCCTTAGTTTCTATGAAAAGTAGCGGGGATGACACATTCAGAATGACAAGTGGCAGCCGCATGACAAAAGTGCCAGCCGCGTGAATAAACATATCATCTGGCAGTTCATCCAACGCTTCCTAATTAAAAGGGAATTGTGAGACGGATTTTGTGCCGACAGTTGGTGGCGACGTACTCGTGCTCGAAGGCGGATCCGAAGTAAATTGGCTAGGGTTGTCATGCGCAATTTGGAATAGGCCCACCTGTAAATCAATTATGCAATTATAATACTCAAGAAAATCTTTGCCTAAAACCGATGCACAATGTAATTGTGGTAGGACGTGGGTTTCGAACCGGTACACATAATTTCCGATTGTGTGAAGTTGAACGTTTGGAGTCCTCTGACAGGGGCATTCTGTCCATTTGCCGTACGCGGAGAGACGTATTTCCCAGGCATTAAATTGAGTGGAGGTGATTGATGTTGCAACCTATCCCAAAGAGTCAAATTAATAGCTATCATCGCTGCACCCGCGTCAATTAAACTGTTTAGCGGTATATCATTAATTAAACCTGGAATAGTCAAGTGATAATTGGTTGAGCGCTCATTAGATGTGTTTGGTTTGCGGGTTCTGGAATTTGACTCAATCTGAATTTACGAACGCGAGCGAAACGAAATTTTGATGTGGTGTCACGTGCTTGGTGACTGCCGTTTAAAACGCGGAGCGGTAGTGGTGGGGGATGGGGAGAAAACCGAGAACCTTGAGAATTGGTATGGGGAGAATGACCCAGTGAGGGTGGAGGAGTCTGACGAGATAAAGTTTTGCTGATAGTGTTGACCCTGGTTCGGACGGTAATATGGATTGGATTGAGAATGTTACTGAGGCTGATATATCATACGATTTTGAGAATTTGCCGTGGTTGAAAGCTTTCCCGAGAATGAAACTGATTTTGGAATGATCGAGAAGTTTCGAAACGGGGGCACTTGAGGATTTTGACGAAATTCAGCACTATAACAGTTACTAGCGATATGACCAACCTTATTACAATTATTGCAAATCGGTCGCCCATCAGTTGTTCTACTATTTCGGAAATTGAGACGTAGCGGTAAACCATTTCTCTGGGGTTGGCTGAGCTGGGTCTTTAAGTCACGAATGTGGGTCTGGAGCCCAAGAAAATCTTGACGGGAAATGCCCTGTTCTGGTTCAGAAGACGGAGGAATTGACCGAGGCACGTAAGTAGAAGGATTTTGTAAACCTAACTGAACAAATAACGATTGTAAACGTGAAGTATCGATAGGTGGTTCCGAATTCGGTTTGTGCAACGAATCCTTCAAAAGAGTCTGGGCGCTGGAGAATTCAAGTCATCACCTAGCCCTTGGATGAAACATTGTAACACTTCGGCATCAGTTAGATGTAAGCATTGGTCCTAAGCCCAGAGTTCTTGGCATCTTAGAAAGTTTTGATCGGGAACAGTAAAACCACCCTGTCGTGCTTGTTGAAGCTGTTCTAAATCTCGTACTTCATCAGGTTGTTGTTGGAAAAAGCGTTTGAATTGCCACCAAGAAACAACATAAATGCATCACGTTGTTGCTCATCGTTCCACCGTTTAAAGCGTGCATATCGTGCAAAACTTTCAAGCCAATCGGCAACATCCTCCGATGGAGTACCCGAAAATATTGGCGGTGGAACACCTCCGGTGGATGTGGCCGTAGTGGCTACTTGCTCCCGGACAAGCTCAAGATGTGCGGCCAAATCATCGAGTACGTCGAGCAATTGTTGAGGCAGGTTAGGCGGGGGATCATCCATGTCAAGACCAGGGAGAAAATCTGGAAACTCTGTTTCGAGTGAAGGAGATAAAGAAGAATTAGACGAAGGGGTGGAGAGAAAAGTTGCCTACCCCTGGTGGTGCACTGCCGAGTTCTCCAAGTAACACTGTTACTAGTTTGGGCTCGCTGAGAACTTTGTACTTAAGACCTAGTGCGTGAAGCCATGGGTCCTTGGTTTGTCAGTGAGCGCTTTCGCGCGCTCATTAACTAAACAAAGCCGGTCAACTTAAACAGCGACATCAGGAAAAAGAAAACCACCGTGAAAATAAGGTAAACTGAAGACTATGTAAATAAATTCAACGCTACGAAAATAGTTTTTTTAAAGAGTGCAACTCACAGGTTCAAATATAAAAATTAGAGTGCTGCGTCGGCAGTATTGAACGGCTATGTAGATAGCCAAAAGGTTTGAGAAACTGCTGGAACTTAAGGGGCCTTCGCTCGAAACGTCAGTTTAAGCATTCTTAAGTTCCGGCAGTTTCTCAAACCTTTTGACTATCTACATAGCCGTTCAAATATAGTAGGGTTTGCCTTGGATCAGATCCGTCGGGTCCGGCAAGAGATCCAGTTCTGCGTCTGCTGGCAGTGCATAAAGGTCGGACAATGGTGGCTCCCAATTCTGCAACTCAAACATGGCTTTTTGGTGAGGCTGGCTTTCGGGTGCTGGTGCCGGTAGTCGGCTGTAAGTTTGTTCGGTCGTTGCTGCGGTTATCCTCCGCTAATGTAAGGTTGGGGGTTAGTTCAGTCGGGTAGAATACACAGACGCGCATCGAGGTAGCAATGGGATCTTTACTGGAGGTCAATGCTTGTTAAATAATTTCGTTACGAGTGTTCGTTTGGATTAAGTAGCTTTACTTGACCTTCTGTGGAGTTTCTGTTCTTGCTCTGCTCCTTCTTCTGTTTTTGCACTCTACTGTTTAGTGAAAAAGGCGTCCTCTTTTATGCTTACTTGACAGGTAAACTAATGTGATTGACAGCTGACAGAAGACTGACCAATCATATGTAATGGACCATAACTCGTTGGTGCTCCAGAGGAGGGCGTAGTTTGAATTGTGCTAGCACCCCTTTGAAAAGTTTTTCCATACATTAAACAACGATAATTTTCGACTTCATAAACACTGTGGAATAGTAAATACCACAAGTTATAAGATCGTTATATTATTTCACAGTTTTACAAAGTATCGAAGAAGTAATTCGACTTTACGTTCTGATCATCGTCTACTTATCCAAACAAACCGAAGCTTCTTCTTGGCTCAAGATTACGACAAGTTCAAGTTATGTAAGTCAGCAACTTATGCCTGACAAAAGTGATACCAGCAAAAGATAATGAAAAACCTTTTAGGACGATGGATTTTCGCATGGATTTCCCTGCAGTTACCATTAAGTTTAAATTAACATCAGTTGAATATTTTTCTTTTACTTTTCTTGTTGGGGATGTTCTTCGTCGCAGGCCCCTCAGGTAGACTGTGTAGGTACGAGAGTCTGAGTTTGGAGAGGGGTACTGGATTTCTTTGTAGCAACTATTAATTTTCATTGCTTTATAACCAATTTCTGCTAACAGTGGCTTTTTATCGTTTATGATATAAATGACTTCACCGATTAAAAGTTCCATTTCCGACTTTTTGGTAATTTTGAAAATCCGTCCAAGGGATACAATGGAATAATCGAATTATGGGCGGAGGGTTGTTGCGTACAAGTATTTCTAGTTTTATGAATTACTAGACAGGAAGTACCTCCGGTTTTAGATTCAAACCTGATTCTGAAACTGCAAATGTTAAACAGAATGTACAGTTATCATACGCAGGTGTACTCTAGTTAACATTATTCTCTTCATATTTGACTTCCTCTTTGTAAAACACATTGACAGGACTTAACACTCAACACGTGAAGAAATGTAACTCGCAAACGAACTTGCCCCCGCCCAGCTCTCAGCAGGGTCTATTTAATTGTTTTCCATTGTTTTCCGAGAAGAAAATGCCGAGAGGGGTTAGGTTTTGATTTAGGTTCTACGAAATTAATAATTTCATCGTTACAGTCTAAAATGTGTAAATCTACGGAACTTTCTTCATTATTACGAGACTATTTTACCTTACGAGGGTTCTCGCCATCGCTAATACAGACAATTTCATGGACACTGTCTAACACCGAACAACTCTACTCGTCAAGGAAGATTTCCCATCGACAAAAGGTTAAGGACTCAGAATCCTGGGTGTTCAATTGTTCTACTCTATCGCATGTTTTGATAGAAAATTTAACTTCGGATTAAATTTAGGCGCCACCCTCAGCAGTTTAGTCGCATGCCGTGAACCGATCTTCTCTTCACAGATGGTCTCTTATAACTATGTAATAATAGCAATGATCATGTTAATAGATTTACTGATACCTTCTCTATTACACCTTTTCAAAGAAAACTGATGATACATTACTCGCTCAAATGAGGAAATTATCGGGTCGAATTAGCTGTGAGCGATATACAGAACAAAAAAAGCAAATGCTGATTTCTTAGGGCGGGTGAGTGAATTTTGCATGAACACCTAACTGTAATTTAATAATTTGCACCCAAACTTCGATCACGCAGGAACTCTAAACGCAAATACTTTGTCGTTTATCCTGATGAATCCATGAGTCCGGATAGACAATCATCGAATAGCTTATTGGGAGCAGAGGCCAGGAAACAATTTTCTAAATTAAAGCATAAATTATTGCTTTCCATTATATCTAAGTAAACATTTTATTGATAGTGAAAAAATGTTTATTTTTAAATCTAAGCACGGCCCCGTGCTTAGATTACAGTAAATACGGTTGCGCCTAAATAGATTTAATAAAATACCAAATAGCCGTGCTTTGTACTCGTCTGTGGCGTTGAAGAAAACAGAAGCGGCTGTGGACACAAATTATCAGTTTGAGAAAAAAGTTCTGGGCGCATCCCCACCAACGACTACTTCGCAGGTGTAATGGAGGGCGAAACCAAGGACAAACGCGTGGAGATTTCTTTCATATTTATAATCACAATCACGAATCAAGTTTTAATAATCATGTTAATCAAATTAGTTAATCAAAGGAAAAGAACTGTCAAAACGAAGTAATATAAATGAAGTCCAGTAAAGTAATCTGTTCAATCAGACTTATCTGTCCACAACAGCAGGCACTTTCCATTCTACGAACATCTTTCTATGACGCCAAGGTACACTCACGCCACATTGGACTGCGCAGAATTTCGTTCTAGAGGTACTTGACCATTCTCGAAGTCCGTTTTGTTACCATATGTTTGTAGTGTCAAAATGTGTTGACAAGTCATGACGCGCCTGTTCTTCACAATCTCCGGTCTGACTAGCTTCCCCTAAACTGATTGCGTTGGTGGGGGGTGCGCTTGAACATTCGTTGCCTTAATTAAAAAACTTTCATATCTCCTGACATTTTGTATATTATGTATTGAGCCCCCAACGAATAGGCTCCCCTCCATTAACCCACAAAATTAATAAGCACCCCGGAGCGTTTAATTGAGGAAGTACATTATGTAAAATTTCTTTTTGATGAAACAGCGATAATTGGATTTGTGCAGACATAGTCATGTATGGAAAATGATTTTCCGCAAGAATGTCTCTGCCCAGCATGACAACAGCCATTGAAATTTTTCAACCTTTGAAGTTGGCCAATTTCCTTCTGTATCCTTATGTTTCGGGAAGACTCTAGTTTATGACAACAAGGGAACATAAAATTGTCAGACAAATTAATTATTAAACTTGGATAAAGTTCACAGATCCCTGCGAAGTCGATACAAGCTGTAGATGGGTGTATGACGCTAGCGTTGGATTCTGTCATATAAGTCTTTGACTTTCGTGGTCGTTGGATTTACAGCATGTGGTTTGGATTGTAGGACCAGTGACGTAAAGTTGGAAATTTTCTTTAATACGTAACCCATACTGACAACTGTTTAATTCTGCTCGAATCAGATAAAGATTTTAACGGGAATCAACGAGATTTCAAATAAGAGTTGCTGGGTTATGATGATGAACTGAAGGATAACGTCTGTAAAGTACGATGTACATAACGTTTCCTTCTCCAGTCGTGGTGCTGCTGGAAGTTTTCTATTTCGTCCTTATCATTGTTGTGATGCTGGGAAATACTTTGATCGTGGAAGCCATACGCCGCCACTCGCGTCTCAGAACAATCCCAAACATTTGTATCACATCTCTTGCCGTTGCAGATCTGCTTATTGGACTAATTAACATCCCGATGTACATGTTCGCTATATACGACCAGACGAAGATTACTTTACTCTATCGTAAAGTTCAAAATGCTTTAGATATATACTTTGGAGTGACTTCCATTTTGCATCTTACTTTCATTAGCATGGAGCGATGTTATGCCATTACGTTTCCCTTGAAACGTCGATTCTTACGAAAAGGTAAAGGAACAATCAATGTAAATTATGCTAAATACAAGTTATTTTCTGTGATAGCACAAAGAATCAAAAGTCATTGACCACTTTGAAAGGTGCTGAGTGAAAATATATGATGATAGAAGAGAGTTCCTTTTAGATAAAAGTTATATTAATACTTAAACGCCTGTTGATGTTGACAGACGTCTTTCATCTTTGAAAGCTTTTATTTGATTAATTGAAAAGAAACTTCCAATATTCTTAAAATAGTAACATCATAAAGGAGTACTGTATAGGCAGTTTCTGAGAACGAAGTAGAAATAGTTTAAAGACTTGTACTGTGTTAAAAAAACACATGAGAAAACAAGCCCTAGTAACACGTTTTCTAATTACTGTGGGAGGCAGTACACTAATCTCGGATTGCTGCGCGCTTTTGTCGCGTCCATTCTTCGCTCGGATCTTTATAAGCCTACCATGAACTCGATTTTGTTAAAAAGCATATATGTATTTTCGTGCGCTAGACGATCTTATCCTGTCGCTTATTGGCGCAGGCCAGAAGTAACATGGACTCTACACACACTATAGCGCTCGCTACAGAACCCTAGTGGTTGTCGATTCTTTGTACAAGGCCGTAGTAACCAGGGGGCTGGGGACTACAGCCCTGCAATAATTTGCGAAATAAATTACAATTAACATTTCACATGCGATTAATTTACAATAATTACTTAAACATAATTAAAAACACTTTAGTGAGATCTTGGAGAAGGTAATTACACAGATCTCTGGCTGGACAGGAATGCAGAAGGTAATTTCATCAGTTTCTGGTAGAACGAAAATGCTGGAAAGAGCATTTCAGAGACCTTAGATTTTCAAACTTTACAGGGGGAGCATAACCCTCCCCCAAATGTTCTTGATAGCACCCCCAATCAAAAAAGAGCTTCCTACGGCACTGTCGTACCAAGTACAGGTAAACATTTTGCCTTTCAGTTTAACAGAAACAGTTGCGTTTAACATGTCTGTCTTTGCTTATTGAAGTTATTCATCAAGGTAATGAACGTTTCAGTAACGATTCTCGTGAAAAGCAATGCTCCCATATCAGTTTATCGAGTCTTGATAGAGCAAATTAGAATAGAGCGAGAAATTCCTGTTTTTGAGTGCAACTCAGCAACAATCGACAGCCACATTTTCACTGGGAGACTGCACGTACCTGGATGGTCTGGCTAATGACGAATCTTTATCGCTGAACGATTTACCAGTCGCTGTTCGTTATGCAGAATTTTTATCGTTAAACGATTACCCACCGTCGTTCGTTGTTCAAACAATTTTACCAACACGTCGGCAACAATTGGGTCCTTGTTGACCGACTACAGATCGCCCATCAAGTCTTTAAGTTTAAAGCACAATGTTACATCACCTGTTATGGTGACACACACTAAACTACCAATTGTGGTGGAGCCCACTGAGGAACGAAACAACATAAGTGAAAACCAACTTTGGTTTATATTTGTTTTATTCTGTGGTTATTTGTTTCGATATTTATTTTTGGTTTTTTTTGAATAAGATTATTAACATCATAAAGAATGACTCGTGGCACGCTCTTACGGGTTTCATTATAAAAATACACTCCCCAATTCCCCATCTCTCGTTAAGAAACCTCTTAACAAGCCTTGCCCGCTGAATCATATAATTTCAAATTAGTCGTTCTGTTAGCACAGGCATCGCTTGGTAACCATGGTCTACCTAAGACATGAGAGGTCTACCCCTGCACATGAGAGGCAGCACTTTCCTTGCAATAGTAACTCCTAGTTCTTAAAATAATAAGTTTGTTATGATTTCTTTTGATCTTGTTTTCTTCCAATTAGGATTTAGTGTGACCGCTGACTGCCACATAAACTATGCATGCGCAATTCCTGCTGTCTGGAACCACTAGGGTGAGGAAAGATACTTTTGGACCCTTTCTTCACCCTAGTCACAGAATGACGGAAATGCCAGTTCCCAAAGTCGTCAATAATTCATGAACCCAAAAGAAAAGAAATTAATATTTAATTAGGGTTTTGAAACTATAGGAAATTAATTTCCAAACTACTAGTAGTTTTGAAATATTTCCAGGTCCTTGGACTTTGCAAATTTGCTTTGTTTGAGGAGAAATTTCAAATACTCGACGTCGAACTTTACTGGGATTTCTAAGTCCTCGGGTTTTAAGAAGACTCGCTCAAAAAAACACTTGAACTTTGAAATCTGTAAAAAGTCCTCCGGCTCGTATCTGAACTATTACTTCAGAGACTTAAAATTTTCTCAGCGTGACCTCGGACTCCGTAGAAGGACTCAGCTTCCTCTAATTAAACAATCTTGCGCTGCGCATGGTCCACATTTCCCGTCCTGTGTCCAATGGTGTATTCTACGCCTCCCTAACACAATGTTTTCCGACACACAAATTATAACCGATGACTTGGACAGTCTGAACTGATCAAATAGAAGATGTATTTGATGAATAGTGATCCTCCGTTCCCTGAACGATTATGACAGAAGGCGGAGAGGGAGATCTTTTCTTCCGTTAAATTTTTTTCGGTAATTTTTTTTTGTTGGGAATAAATTCAAAAACTTTTAAAAAAAGTGATGAAATTTCAGTGATATCTCTTAAATAGTTTTGAGGAGTGAAAAAGTATTTAGAACCCAGTGAAACTTGGGTCAATGTATGCAGTCGTTGTAATAATTTTGTGTCTTCCTATATATGACGTTGGTAAATACTTTTCATTAATATTCGTTTTCTTGCCTTAGCTGAACATTTAATAAGTAAGTCAGAATTTAGGCTTGATCCAAGCACTTGATGTGGATTTTTAGATTGCATTCGTCCAACTCGTGCATCATAACGAATTTTTAAAATGTGTTGTAGAATAGTTAAATGATTACCCGTACAAAGTTCATAAAAATATTGTAACTGTTTTTTCATAATTTTATTTTCTAACAGCTACCGTTGCAAAGATCCTCGTTGCTTTGTGGATAATATCAATAATTCCAGTTTGTGTTAATCTATCGGGATTTTACTCCTCCCGAGCCATACTCACTGTGCTGTTCTTCCTTGTTCCACTCTTGGTTGTAATCACATCATACATCATTCTGGGAATATCGGTAAAATTATCTCAGAAAAAGATGGAGGGACACCGTACACAGCAGAAAAAGAAGGTTAGATCCGAATAAAACGATGCTATTAGATTTATATCGGTATTGACAGTCAATGTCAACGGCTTAATTTCGGTTGTTACATCTATGCCTGTATTTACACCTATCTCTTTTTCCACTTCCACTACTATCCTCTAACTCCATCTCCATTTTTTTGTCTGTTCTTGTCTACGCTCACGTCTATGTGGCTGTCGTTGATCCATATACTGTAACTACGCCCCCATCATTGTTTTCATTGGCGATCTTCCCCCTGTGTGTGCCTTCGTTAACGTCAATATTTCCAAATATTTCTCCAGTCGAAGTCTGGAGTCTCGACGGATTGTCGGCTTATGAAAAATTCTATATATATTCACTCGTCTCCAAGGTTGTTGAGAGCCCGTAACCTGGCCAGCAGAATTTCAATTTTCCGTTCGCAACTGTATTCAACTGCACAGTATCTAGTGGAAGCTTATTAAGTTTCAAATTTAGAACATTACCTTGACATGGCCGAATGAGTTGATATCATTCTCTTCAAGATTTTAAGGTATAGTAGTTATTCAAAAAATGTTGGAACGCAACGGTATTCGGAGATGAGTTGCTGAATAAATTGTATGTGTGATACCTCCACTTTGCAACTTTTTTAACTACTTTTCCCACTATTTTTTACTTTTCTACTATTTCCAACAATACATCACAATTTGCCGCGTGTAACACCCCCTCATGCAACTTATCTCGCAATGCTGCGAGTAAAATATCCTGTCACAGCCGGACAAAAGACCAATTTGATTGTGGGTTATAAGTAAATTGCGAACGTTTGACAGCTCCTAATGATTTTTTGCCATAGAGATTGCGTTGCAAGTTGCAAGAAAAATCGCCTCGTGTAACAAAGCCTGTAGACCCTTTGCGTGTATAAATTAAACGATCAATTTGGAACACAACTCTAACAAGTTCCAACATTAAACAGACCAAATAAAATATGCAAATTCTATTGTTTTGTTTTCCAAATTGCCTGTCTAATTTATGGGTGCTAGGAATCTATAGATGGAGGAAGAAGCTCGGATACGATGGTTTTATTACTACAATGGATTGGCTCAAAGCGATGTCTTCAGTACGTTTTGATACCGTTTTTGTTGATGAAGAATTTCGAGAATCTTGAATGATGATCTCCTTGATTTTATCATAACATTTAGCAGTTCAATTGCTTAGGTTAAAGCGGCTTTCTAAAGTTTTTATTTTTGCGTGTTGCAGTTACTATACTGTCATTATTTAGTGTAGTTTCTACCTTGAAAATAACTTCAAAGACAATGATACACTACTGTGGAAAAATTATTACAAACATAAGATATCAATTAAAATGTGGAGTTATCTGTGATTAACATAATATAAAACTTGGAACATATGTTGGAACATGTTGGAACGTATGTATATTTTGATCGTTTGCCTGGAAATTAGTATCTGGATATATATTTCACTAACACAGCAAAACATTACAGGAGGTTGTCATGAAAAA
The DNA here is from genome assembly GCA_036872915.1 of Nanipora kamurai. Lineage (NCBI taxonomy): Eukaryota > Metazoa > Cnidaria > Anthozoa > Scleralcyonacea > Helioporidae > Nanipora > Nanipora kamurai. The sequence goes on along the minus strand of JBAHVQ010000392.1, from coordinate 2,600,844 downwards.
TTCTTTGCAACAAACTTATCGGAATTTGCAAATTCAAGAAATTATGAAAAATTGTTATAATTACTTTGTTTTCTCTACTTACCAACTTTCACTGAGGCAAACATCGAAAAATTTAGTATTTAAACTCGATAAGATCATTACCTAGGCATGCATGCCGAGTCTTATCTGGTCACCAGTCTCTTATTAGATACTACTTTAGGGAGTCATCTGTAATGAAAATGTCTTGCGGACAATCTCAGAATCCTCGGGATGAAATTCATATGGAGTAATTTTTGCCATGATTTTTGCTACGATGAGACATTATCCGACCGCAAAAAATGTTGGCGGCATAGTCATACGATCAACCTAAGCAACATTTACTTCTGCGGAAGCCAGATCGTAGATATAAGTTATAAGTAACATGCAGAATTATAAAGTTTGAAAGACCTCACAGAAGCACATACGTGCATCCATCGCAAAAACTGATAAAGAAGGTGACAGAAGTGGAGAAGGAGACAATCTCTCAGCTAAACCAGGATGCTCTAAAGCCCGGGCATTGAAATGGTAATTGCGGGCCAGGCGCTGATCCAAGTGTGATGCCAGGAATCCCTACATGTTTTGATGACTTGATGGATTAATATTTAACAGCTTTACTGGAAAAGAGGTGTCCTTTTCGAAGGTAAATCGAATGAACAGTAGGAAAAAGAGCAGTATTACAAAAGGTACGAAAGCGGTTTTAGGGTGAAAGTTTTTCATTGGTATATGGCATTCTGTTTAGAAGCAGAATAAAATCGCTTCAGAATTGACATACATGCACAGTCTTTTGATTACTAGACATCGAATATGTGGTATAAAATGAAACGCGTTCGTGTTATCTTCGTAGTTACCTTATAGTTATACGTCAAGTCACTGGTTCGGGAAGCTCTTAAATAGGTTTTTTAAACTTTGATTATTATTATTATTACTCTGGATAATATTTCACGACGTTTCTATTTTCGGTGGAACACGGAGCTGGATATCACATTCAGCATGTGCGATAGACATACGATGATAGAACATTATGTTTTGCTGTGGGTTAAAATTAAAGATTATCTATCACAGAAAGGACTGAAATACTTAATACTTAATTCATTAATATCAAGTTTTATTCCGTTTTGTTTCAAGAAGACTTTGTCAGCAAAGGCGATTTCTTTGCTGTCTTTTGCCAGCTTCGTTTACTTTCCTCTGTTAACACCTTGATACATTTTCTCCGAGAGTATAAAAATATTCTAAACTTAAGAAACTACGAAACATCGTTAGGCCTCGATAAATAAAGAATTAGATAAAGTGTTTTGATTTACCTTGAGTTTTCGTCCTAAAGGCCAGAAAATACTAAAGAAGAATCATGAGAGTATTTTTTCAACAAGGTGTTATACTATCTACTCAAATCATAATTCACCCCGAGATTTGTTGGTAAAAAAAACTCAAGTTATAACTGTATGCTTTCATTATTAAACTAAACAGCAATTAAACGTGGAAGAGTTTTTAATCGTGAAATATAAATTATTTAAGAACAGATAATCCTTGCTGTTAGACCTATTTTGATAGTAGAAGTTTTTTATCAATACAGTTGATCCCCACGTCCGCAAGAAACAAAGTGGCTAAGTAAATATGCTGAGAAATAACTTGGATTTTAAAATTCAAACTGATTTGAAAAAAGTCACTTTCCTCTTAGTGTGGATTATGGTAGAAATCTTGGCCACCTATTTCATTAATAATCATGGAGTGCTTTTAAGTTGTATGCGCTCCAAATATAATTTGGAATGCGGACATAAATAGGAAAATTCCTCACTTCTGCTGTTTTACCTTTCTATGATTTAAGATGGAAATTACATGTTAAAAATCCTTAATTGAAAAATTTTAGTGTAATTAAACAATATAAGTACTCAATTTCAGTATTGCCATACTTGCTAAAAAGCTTTGGGTTATTTCCCACGTTGTAATATAAGTGATCAGTGCTTATTTCCTGCCGCTCCTGTTTGGCTTATTTTCGTCGATGTTCGGTCACAAGCGCGCTCGTGCCAATGCTGTGATCGATGCACCATACATAGATCAGAGTAATTAGCGCTTGTGGTCACAATTGTGTATCATGACCTAACCAAACGTTGAACGCATGCGTGGGGTCCAGTCCGTCCAGACTGTTTTAAAACGTACAGTCGAACAAATTTCGCCTGACAGGCATGACAATCACATAAAAGATATGGTCTGGAATCCGTATGTGACTTCGGGCATTGATAACATTCTTAAATATTCTTAGCTTAGCCATTCGTAATTTCGTACAACACTTCGAAAAATAGTAATAAGATATCAGAGAGGTTAAGATTTGCCTTTAAGGCAAACGGCAAATGTGAAGTTACTACAAGACCACGACTTCCCTCTTTTTTGCTGTTCACCGTTTCCACGTGAATGTGAACAGTTTCACGCTTGCCATCAACGCAAAAATTTTCTATTTTTTCGAGTAAACGTGGACAGAATTATTACTTAAGTGTTACCCAAGACAAAACAACGAGATTTTTTTTTGATTTAAAGCATAACAGGATTTCTCAAGTCTAGTAATTGTAGATGTGGTAAGAATAATACAAAAGTTAATTCGGAATACGGATTCAGAATACGCAAATAGTAGAAAGATTAAGATTAAAAAATGTCGGTGGTCATCGTGTTGCTTACAAGTTAAACCAGCTTAAACAGTAAGTAGACGTCATTTTGATATGTTACTGTTACTGCCAAAAACAACTGCTTGAAGGCTTTTCTTAGAAAGATCAGTCAGAACTATCGAGTAATTATATAGTGTATATTTCCCTGCTTTGTGAAACACTCGAAACCCGAAACTGATAAACATTTTTTGAAATTTTTCATCGCTTGCAGGAAGTGAAGCTAGCAAGGACACTCTTCATTGTCATCACATTCTTTGTCATTGGTTGGTCACCATTCTTTATTGTTCTTATTGCGTCAAACTATCCGGAGTTCTTTCCCGTGAAATTGGAAGAAAGTGGCCTGTATCTATTTGCTTATTTCGTGAAGTGTTTACATTACTCAAATTCTGCAGTTAACCCGTTTGTATACGCATTTCGTCAACGAGAATTTGCAGATGCGTTTAAACATTTGTTTGGCAGATCTAAAAGTTGGAAACACTTCAGCCATAGCGATATCCGTGTCTATACCTCGAGATCGATACTTAAACCAACAAACGTGACATTGCTTCGTCCCGTATCAACTGAAGTTGAAATGCTAGTTATGGCAAAGAAAAAAAGTGGACAACTATTTACCACTCAAGTAAGGAAAAGTAAAACTAACTTTAACTCCTTACTGGCCGTATAGGTCATCAGTGACCTATGGATACTTTATCAGCGACCTATGGATATTTACTGTGGCTAACGCCAGACGATTTCACTCTTCAAGGGGAAAATCTTCGGCCAGGAAAGATAGTACGTGGATAGTAATGCCAAACACTTTTGAAATTTATTTATGGATATTTTAATGTATGATAACGGTGAGTAAAACACTGAAATTCATTTCAAATGTACAATACACTTTAAAAAGACGACAAATTTTTTTATTGTAGACATGTTTCGGCAAGCTTATGCCATCTTCAGTACGAGATATGAGTTAAAACTATGACTATAGCCAGAATAAAGTTGAAAATGCAAGTTAGATGCATGATAACGTCGCAAACTCCACGGAAGCCGACTGGATACAATTTCCACGATGAGGAATAGATAATGTTGAAATTTTACTACTAATTACAAGTGGATAGTAATAAGACCTGTTAAGGACACATCAAGTTGTTGTAATGGAAACCGCTTTGTCTTAGACCTCATTTATTTTAAAAGATAAATCTCCAGTTTCTGTTTCTTTATTTATCCAAAAATAAAATGATTTTAACTATTGAAATACAATATCTGCAATTGTTGGAATCTTCTAATTCATGGACTGCGGTAAAAACGCTGTTAATACTTAAAGTTGAACACGAACTCAGTTCATGCGGGAGCTTGGTAAATCTCAGACGACTAGTGGACGTTCGTCAAGCTCGTTCTCTCAGAAAAAACTATTTCTGAGCCCTAGACGGGAATCGTGCAGGGAAACCTGCACCCTAGCTCACCATCTGAGTGGTGGTAGCTCAATGGTAAGAACGTCTCACCGGTCATCAGAAGGTTGCGGGTTCGATTCCCGTCTAGGGCTCAGAAATCGTTTTTCTGAGAAAACGAGC
>JBAHVQ010000392.1:2564563-2583738 GCA_036872915.1 Nanipora kamurai | reverse complement strand
GACGAGGAAACGTAAAGGGGTTGTTAGTTTATTTTGACTTTGTAGTGTAATGGTTTATATTTAAGGTTAAGTGTTATTTTGGTACTGAACTTGGGGAGGGATGTAGTGTACATGTGAGCGATGGAATAGTGGGACTGGGGAGAGACAATATGGCGCCGTAGCGTGCACGGGTTAATAAAGATTGTTTGTGTTTTTTTTTGGAATATAACACTTGGGTATCTTGATTTTGACGACCATGAACTTGACATCGATAACAGAAGGGAGACTTCACTTCATAGTCCAAGATTTCACCAGTGTCAACAGAAATTAAAAATACTACTCCAATTTTAGACGAGTGCCCTCTCTTTTGCCATGTGCCATCAACTGTTACTGAAACAAGGGCAATTATATCTTCTCCGTTTTCCTCAATATCATCTGGCCGTTTAATGGAAACCTTTTGAACCAACCTCACTGCAGCATCATTCATCACTTCTTCAGCTTGGATTTTGCTAGCCCTTTCAATTTGAATAAGGTGCGTATTGTAAGCTTCTGGGGCAACAGGAGGAGGCAGATTCATCAGAGCACAAAACTGGGTCAACCCAGCATGCATGAAAGGACATGAAGCCATGGCTGCTCTACGGTTTACTTCATACGATCCACCACCTCTGCCACCAAGCCGTTGACTGGTTGGTAATGGAGTCACAACTTGACACTCAGAACACTTCAAAAACAATGCCTCTGCCAAACCATGTCTTTCTCTATTGTTTTGATATAGTCTAAGCTTGGATGTAGCCTTTCGACAAGAACTGCAAACAGCTACAGTGGAAATACAATCGCTAAGAAGTTGAGCATCTTGAATTTTGAGTCCCTTTGCAGCTTCGACATCAGTGACCGATTCTAATCCAAAATTTGTCCCTTGTTCACGGGTCAGAATCCCTCTTCTGCTTTCAAGCTTTTCAAAAGAACTGTTCATAAACTTCTTAGAAGAAATACTTTCAACATTTGGAGTGGAAATACGCGTAGAATTGCTCGGAGAATCAGAAGAATTGGCAGGATTGACATCCATATTTAATTCGTCATTTCTCAAAACTCTCGGTCTCTCATGCGGTCGTACACCACTAAATCCTCTTCTTTTTTTTCTTTTTACAGATGCCTTCTTTCTTCGATCTTCTCGAACCATTTTCACACAAATAAATCACGTAAATACACCACTAAATTAACTCGATTGATAAGGACTGCTCGATGAACAGAACTCAACAACAACAACAACTTCCTCAGCGCATCGGCAAGAATCGCCAGAAAACGGCCTGACTGTCAGTTTTAACCTGCACTCAGGCCCAATTTGCATTCAGGCATAAGGGATAGATGTCTTTCTCTCCAGCAAAGGAGTTTGGGGGTAAAAACATGTATTTATCGGCCGAAAACACCTTAGCAACTAATCTAAACAAACTAGCATAAATGGTTGCTCTGTAGATATTTTAGACATCCTTCCAGAAAAACGTTATTTTGAAGCTTTTCCGTGCAAAAACCCATAAAAAACAACAATGAGGGTTAAAGTATAGGCATTAAACAAATCATTCAAATAAATAAAAAAAATCTAAAAAATTGAAATTTTTTCCCGAAATTTAGGGTTGATGACTACCTTATTTAACGTTATGATTTACAATCAGCAGCCTTCAACTAGCCTGCGTACCTGTGTCCCACCCAAGTATTCCTTGGATGTACGAAGTCGAGGCTCAGCATCGTGGTTTCGTTTACATTACGTAATTCAGTATAATACGGCAGCCATTTTCCTTAATTTTGGAATTTATAAGATTCACTTGTAGTTTTCAAAATAAGCAGTTACTGAAACTAAATATTACTGGTAGTCAATAACTTTTAAGTGTTATTCTTTTCGAGTCTCCTGAACTTGAAATGGTTGTCGTGTTTCCGCTCTTAAAGTTTAAGTACTAAAGGCATCTTCTTCTTGGAAGGAGCAGCGTCGTGGCAAGCCGACTTCAGATTTTACTCATCAAGATACAAAGGAAGACGTAAAGGTGACAATATGACAGACGGTGACAAACCGTTTGCTTGTAATGCTCCAGGATGTGGACAAGTAAGTGTAGAACAACTTCTTTAAGTGGTCAAACATGGAAGAATGTTTCGAAAATGATGAGGTCATTTTATTGGCGTTAGACTGACGTCAGTCTTATGCAATGTGGATTCATTCCTCTCGCAGACATTCACCAACAACGATCGGTTGGTGGTTCATCGTCAAACCCATTCGTTAAGCCTTAAAATTGGTAAGAAGGGCGAAGATAATATTACAGGTAAGTTGCCTTGTGTACTCATTGATATTCGATTCCATCATGATGCTCTAACTTTCAACCCTTGCTTGATTAAATGGTAAACTTATTCCGAAAGAAAATTAGGGTAGCTTTTTTTTACTGCACACGTAAATGTAATTGTCAGACCATGACACAGTATAATAAAGAACGAGAAAAGTTGACACAAACTACTACCACTATTGTGACAGAATCTTTTTATTAGTATTCCTTATTCTGGGAAGATACGGGATACAAATTTTCATGTACATTTGCTATTGTTGTAGGGGATTTCCCCCTATTCATGTTTTGGAGGATACATAATTGTTTGTTTTATTTACTGCATTTAAAAGAGCACTTTAGAATTTATATATTTCAATAATGATGTTGCTAGTGAGTGATGGTTTTCATGTGATTTATTCCCACAGATCAAACGCCTACCCCAACTAGATTTCTGAGAAACTGTGAAGAAGAAGGATTATTTGAGGAACTGGGAGACAATAATGAAAATCCCTTTGATCGTGTATGAATTTTATCATGTTGTTAACCTTTTTGCATGTAGCTCTGCTGTATTATTCTTTCTCTGTATACAAGAATAAAAATCTAGATAATTTGTAGCATCTTGGAGCTTCTTGTCCAAGGAGACCAGCAGAAAAGCTGGGAATTCCAAAAACATTTCTTTGAAAATTCAAACGATATTCTCAAGCAGCTAAGAGTTTCATTTACCATAGATGCTCTTACAGGGACAAGTAAAGAGTAAAATAATAAAAAGGGAAAAAGTAAATCAATATCCAGCAACATGTACATATATAATACAGGATGAAGGAAATTTTCGAGTATCAGAATGGTACTTTATATCTTTAAGTGCTAATTAGGTCCAGAAAAAAACCTGCACATCTATGTTCTCCATTTTAAAATCAAACAGGCAACCCTGCAAACCTAGTACAGTGGTCAGCAAACTGAGCTACGAAGGCATGGTCATGAATTCTGTATTTAAATGTATGGTACGATAATGCCAATGAAGTAAAGGGTATGTTTCACTCTTTTGCAGCATCGCCTCTCCCTTTGATCAGTAAAGTCATTTGGCATCAGTTAATATAAAATGATAAAAGTCAAAGACCAACAGCAAAAACTTAAAGTAAAATAAATGTATACTATTCTGACACTTGAACACTTCCTTATATCCAATACACATTCCATCTCATCAGACTAAGTATAAATGCCTAACATGAATTCCTTGAATATCTCCTATACGTTTCCTGTGTGATACACTTTTGCTTTTTATATAAAGGCCAAAACCGTTCCGTCTGTAGTTAGATATTGCTCTATGGCCTTTAGGTCATATTGAGCGCTCTACAGGATGAGTCATTGCCGCTTTGCATTGTGTGCACGCTCACTGCTTGCAGTTGGAGCGCTCTGGCAAGTGACTTTGGTGTCCCACATTTGTGAGGCATCAAAAGTGACTGTAAATAACAGTCATGTCATCCTGCTCATCAGCACTACACTGATGAGGCCCAAAAGGCCAAAACGGTTCCGTCTGTAGTTATAAAAATATATATATATATATTGTTTGAAATAGACAATTTAATTATGTCAAGTGCACACAAATTGAAAGAGTGGAGGTCTAGTATTTTCTTTCCTTTAACCTTTACTATCCCAGTTTTTTTTTTCAGAAATTGCTCCCTTGAGTGTTTTTAATTGCTACAAATTAAAAACTACCATGATAAATTTTTTGTTTTATATTGTTCTAGTAGGTAATTTATGTAGACAAAAGTTGCTCAGAAAAGTGCACAACAGGACACTAAAGGTTAAAAGTAGGAATTAAATATATGAATCCTATGTACATGTAATTTTTTCATTATCACTTGCACTCAGCTAGACACAGAAAATTTTATCACACTTTTCTTGTTTACTGTATTTCAGGATTTTAAGTCAGCAACAAGCCGGGATGAAAAAAAGGTTTGTGTTTATATTTCTCTTGAAAAAACCCTCATTGTAGCCCCAATATTTAATATACTAGTAGATAAGAACCACACAAGGTTCAATTGTAGTGTTTGGCTGTTTAAAGAATTTTTACAAATTGTGATTTTCACAAAATTGTATGAATTTACACAAATTTACAAATTTGTGGTAGTTTGGATTATTAAAAGTATTTGATACAGTAAATTATAGCAAACAAATATATATATAATGTACTGTTTTGTAATTAAACATACATTTTATATACTAGAACCCAATGAATATAATTATACTTGTACTCTGTTCAAACTTACCTTGAGTATGAGATTTTCTGTATATACATCAAAACTTCTTCCAGTGAACACTTCCCAAATTTTCTTCAATGCCCATGCTACAATGGTTCCAAGTCAAGGGTAGCAGGTTGGCTGTAACCATTGAAGCAAATTTGGTAAGTGTTTATATTTATATGAGTTCATCTACCACTAAAACACTCCTTTGTGGATTTTAGATTTGGAGCTAAATTTATGCAACTGAGTTTGACAAATGAGGTTAATTTAAAGTTACATGTAAAAGGAAAAAGATAAAATGCAGTTGAAGGATTTAAACTGTCAAAGTCATGCAGGTTCCCTTTACTTTTTCAGTAGACATTACAGTATACTGTACCAGTGATCTTTCAGACAGATAGTGTAACAGTGTGATATGTAGGTAACAAAGGTCTAACTGAATATTTCTGATAGATCAAACAATCAGCATATCATTTCAAACAGGATTTATATTTTTCTGGAATAACTCTAAAAAGGCAGTAAATTATCTGCTATGAAATTTGTAATTTGACCATTTGATTTTCAAACAAAGTTGACAATCAAGTAACTGTCTACAGTATGCTGTGGGAGAGATTCTTAAAATGTTGGTTGACATAAATGATATTTAATTCTAACGTATGGTATCTTAACGTAACTGGGCTTTTTTGGCTTCTCACAAGGTTACCAAACTTTGTACATTTTCCAGTATAGCCTTTGCAAATTAAACCAGATTTTGATGTAGAGGGATTATAGTTGGCTACCTAGCTATGACTACTGTATATTATAATGTTAGTTTTTGGAGTGTTACAAATACAGTAACATTCATATTATTTGTGTTACTTAACATTACTCATTCTTCATTAAAACAAGAGTAACAAGAATGGTTACCATAGTATCAAGGAACAAAGGAGTGAAAGAAATATGAATTGTGGGCAAAATCATTACAATCACCAAATTTCAGCTGTTACATAACTCAATTTATTAAGGTCTGCAGAAATTGAAAAAACAATTCAAAAACATTTGCTTAGCTTCATTTTGCTGTACAACAAACCATTACTGTACTTCTGCAAAAAGTACTTTTCAGAATCAATGTTCTATCCAGATTTTGAAAAACCAAAATTGTCTCCAGCCAAAATTTGAATAGGAAGTATGTCAAAATAGCTAAAGTTTCCATAGACACTGATGATATAGGGGTCAGATGAAATTGAGTTAAATCAAAATTGTTTTGAAGTTGTGGCATAAAAATTGCTAGGGGTGATCAGCCCCCCCCAGGTAAGACAGGGTTAAACAATTACAGCATATACCGTCTGGCAACACGTTTTGCTTCAAGGGGTATTGTATATGTACAGGACTTGTTATGAGTTCAGTTTGTTAGGGGTTTGAGGGTTTAGTTAGTCTGAAATGTCAATAAGGACTCTTAGATTTATGACTACTGTACTGTTTATTATACAATCATGTATTATTAGGATGGATGTGCAGTATTTCAATTCTATTTCAGAATCATCCTCAGGGTAATATGAAATGAAAAATTCACATTTAACCTACACTGCTGAAGTCAACTGAAAAAGTTGACTCGAGCGGGAGTTGAACTGGCACCTTCGGGAATCTGGTCCCCCACTCTACCTGTTGAGCTATCGAGTGTACAGGGATTGGGGCGAGTTATTATCCAACTTAAGTGTATAGAATATTCTCGCAACAACTTAATGCTATCCATGAGGATGGATGTGCAGTGTTTCAATTCTATTTCAGAATCATTCTCAAGGTAATATGAAACGAAAAATTCACATTTAACCTACACAGCTGAAGTCAACTGAAAAAGTTGACTCGAGCGGGATTTGAACTTGATAGCTCAACAGGTAGAGCAGCAGACCAGATTCCTGAAGGTGCGAGTTCAAATCCCACTCGAGTCAACTTTTTCAGTTGACTTCAGCAGTGTAGGTTAAATAGTTAAAGGCATAGCATTTTAATTTGGAGAGCTACATGTATCTGAGCGTGTCACTTGATTTATAACCAACCTAGCATCTCTAAACAGCCAACATAAAGTGTTTTACTGATTAAGAGAAAAAAATTTTCACATCATTTTACCAACACGTCAATGTTTTTCCAGAATGACTCTGCATTGTATGTTAACTGAATTATTAAATGATGTTTGTTATACGCATGCTCAAGCTAATCTACTCAGAAAAACTTTCTGAACATGCATATAACAAACATCATATAACAACCAAGCTACCACATTTTTATAACATCATTGAATTATTAAAGACTAAAATTAATGGCCTTGCATCCCATCATATAACCCCCTGCTCCAAGCTTCAATTTAATTTTTTTTAGCCTTCTTGACAAAATGATTAGCATCAATCAATTTGTACCTGTCATGAAACAAATTGATCCTGTCACCACCAGTCTTATAAAGTTAATTTAAATTGAGGATTCAACAAAAATATCTTTCTGTGCTTGTTGGTGGTGACTGTAGATGTTAAAATCGGAATTTTTACTATTCCACCTGGATAAGGATTGAGATTTGGGATATCCAAGCAAAATTGGGATGGTTTGACACCATCATTTTTACCAAATCTTGATTAATCCATTTCACTAAAGTGCTTGAGTTTTTTTGTTCTGGATTGAGCCCAGGTCATAATAAGTGACTGAGGAATACACTGAGGTATCATTTGATATTATATGCAAAGTTAGTTTCTTTAACATATTCCTATTAATACTAAGTAAGTGCTTGAGTGATATTTAGACAACCAAGATAATCCCACTCTACCGCTCGCCATGTAGTCAAGCCTCATGAACTCTAAAGTTCCACCAGTTGCAATACAATAGCATGTATTAAGACATCTTAATTGCTTCAACTGACCCCCTACACTATGCTGTTGACTGAATTAAATCATCTGCCATATGCCAGGATAAAATGATAAACTACAGTAGGCTATCTCAGGTCCAGTAAGGATGGAGTAGTGAAACAGTGTTGAGATGTAGCTGGTGAAATGTAAGTGCAGCTGAGTAAAATCTTCTGGCATTAAACAGAATGAAAAATTAAAGGCTATCTCACCCAAGAATGGGTTGAATTTTATGGTCTTCCATAAATATTTCAATTGATTTATATCTACATGTAGTTTTATCATTTGGATAATATCATAAATAGGCATGACTGATGACAAAAATATCCTTTAATATGAAATATAAATAATTTTTACTGTAGGTTTTTTTTAAGATACATATTAACAATTCTGTAAATTATCCGCGGCAGATTTCAAGCAGGAATTCAATAAAAACACTCATTGTTATAGATTTGTCTGTTTTCTATGAGTTTATATTTCAGAATCATCTTCAGGGTATTATGAAACGATATTATTATTATTATTATTATTATTATTATTATTATTATTACAGTTATTACAGTTATTATCCAACTTTAGTTCATGATCACCCCCGTTTTCTTTGATGTGCCGCGGTTCTTAAAATCACTTAGTTACCTCGCTTGAGGTAATCATCATGAACTAAGTTAGATAAACACCTCGAACTTCGGTATTCAGGGATACAATCGGTATTTATCTCTTACTAAGTGCACGAGATTTTCTCGCGACAACTTAATGCTATCCACGAGGATGGATGTGCAGTGTTTCAATTCTATTTCAGAATCATCCTCAGGGTGTTATGAAACAAAAAAATGATAAATTCACAATTAACCTACACTGCTGAAGTCAACTGAAAAAGTTGACTCGAGCGAGATTTGAATTCGCACCTTCGGAAATCCGGTCCGCCGCTCTACCTGTTGAGCTATCGAGTCTACAGGGATTGGAGGCGAGTTATTATCCAGCTTAAATGCACGAGATATTCTCGCGACAACTTAACCCTATAGAACGAAGGTGCGGGTTCAAATTCCGCTCGAGTCAACTTTTTCAGTTGACTTCAGCAGTTTATGAAGTTATACTATCAGTTTTTGCAAGTTACTCGTAAATTTTGACTCAATTCTGACAATCTTCTTGAAAAGCAAAAAATTTTTTAGATTTTTTCATAAAGTTTGTTGATGATTGTGTGGTTTTGTTTATTTCAAATGATTTTTATCTCCAGATCTTGTAAATTGGTAATTTGTTTGTGTTTTTTTTTTCAGCCTGCAGTAAACATTGTTAATACTCCAGTTCCTGTTGCAACTTTCTCAGGCAAGGAAACTGTAGTTGATGGTTCAACTGAAAAATCAATTACTCCACCAATTGAAACTGACATTTCTGCCCCACCTGCAATTCAAACTGTTGTCATTGATGGAACAATACCAACTGCTGCTGATTTTTTGGTCCAGGCATCACAAACGTCTCTGCAAGGTGCTGTGTAACTGTATGTGCAGTGTAAGGATTACAAGTTAGGCAAACTTTGTGTAGTCCAGTATTGTGGGTAGGACTGGCATAAGGGTACCATAGGATGTTACAATAGCGGGTCCTCAATTACATGAACTTCAGCCGAATATGGCTGTCAATACTAATTAATTTGACGCACTCTCACTTTATGCATCATGTTTGATTCCCAAAGAAAGAGGGAGACCCTTGCTCAGAGAGATCAGCATTTCAAATAAGATGCAGAAAACTATTTTTGTAGTTTTATTCAGTAGTTAAACAAGACTAACTATTGATGATATAAGACTAGTGACGCGTCGGCAGTATTGAACAGCTTGTGAATAACCCAAAAGGTTGGGAAACTGCCGGAACTGTGGAGAAACTGACATTTCGCGGGCTTTCGCTCAAAACGTCAGTTTCTCCACACTTAAGTTCCGGCAGTTTCTCAACCCTTTTGGTTATCTAATGTTACTAACTGTTCATGAGTCAGTATAATATCCAGAAGGGTTGCCATGTTAGAAAAAGTTAATTGAGAGTTGTCGAATGGATGCCTTTGTCAGCTGAATACAGTAATTTATCTGGTATTAGGCTGAATGAAGTCTGGAAAGCTTTCTCGCTAGTGATAAGGTCGCTAGGATAAGAGGTTTGACAGTAAGTTAAAGTAAAGCTAAGACAACTTGACCTTTTTATCCGTTGCTGAAAGTCGTCATGTCCTATGATTATTCCGTTTCTTACTGTGCCTTATGCAATTAATTGCTTGTTCCTGAAAATGACGCTTTAGTCATTAACCTACACTGCGGAAGTTAGACATTGTGTTGTCTTAAATCGGATTCTAATTTGGGCCTGTACGGTACCGTTCGCGTACAGCCGTTTCGCCCCCAAAATCCTGATCCTGTGCTGAGCATACTCTAGAATTCTCGCAGGCATCTAGCTAAAGAGGTTGACTTCATTTAAGTAACGAAAGGCATTTTAGCACAGTATGATTTAAATATCAACAAACTCGAAGGGGAGAATTTTTTTTTGTTTTTGTATAAAGAATGCATGAGACAGCACTCATGCACATAGTAACCAAGGAGGCAAAAAACTTTGAGTTTCTGCATTAGTACTAAACAGCATATGATTCAGTGCAGAAAAAAGTAGAGAATTATATAAGAAAGGGAACTGAATTACTGACATTTCTAGCATATGCGGGTAAAGACCCGCATATGACGGCCTTCGCTCAAAACGTCTGTATTTCCTTGCCCAGTTGTAAATATTAGCCGGTATTCTCTTTTTCGCTTCGTTATACTATAACAGAGAACGTTTGTTTAAGATTCTCTGATTCACTGATAGTTGACGATATCGAAGTCACCGTAGAAATATTAAAGTGAACATTCTGAAGGAAATTTTCGAGTGTAAAGATATTGTAAGTTTAAGATCCAACCAGGACCTGTTGCGCAAAATGCAACATCAAGTCTTCCGCTGGTAATCGAACCCGCGACCTCGCGAATCTAGTGCGATGCTCTAACCGCTGAGTTACAGAGACCGTTGCCGAGAGAAGGGTCACTAGTTCTGTATTTATAATTGGTAATGCCGATTAAGAGAATTGGGTATATTCAACGAATATTGTGGCATTTACACTCGATTAATAACATTTAAGTGAACATTTTGAAGGAAAGTTTCGAGTGTGAAGATATTGCAATTTTAAAACCCAACCGGGACCTGTTGCGGAAAATGCAACATCGCGTCTTCAGGTTGATTAGTTGACGGATACTATGAAAAAATTTATGAATATGGCTTTTTTAACTTTGTGGCAATTTTTTCGTCAATTTGTGGAGGCGAAATACGTTGAACGTTCGAGACGGAAGACCCCGACACGATACACAAGCAGACGATTGACGATAGATGCTCAGACAGTAGACGAAGGACGAAAATAGACGGCAAAATGTTTTAAGATGAGGTTGAACGGTACCGTAGATGCAAGTTTGAATCCCTAGTCAAGTCAAGTCAAGTCAGTTTCTTCATGTTACCAAGAGGATGACTCTGAAATAATACTTTGCTCATGCATGTTGGCTGGACGATGTTGTTTTGCTGAAAATAGTATTCTGCGTACGTGCGTTATATTATGCTTTGCTTAAGTAGACATGGCTTTTTTAGTCCGGTTGTTGAGCTTTCACAAAAAGGATTCACTGGTAAACCGAAAAGAAGACAGAGGTGAATGAACATTATTGAACTCAGTCACCTCAAAATAATGTGTCACTGTAGGCGACTTGCACTAAGAAGTCACGTGACCTCAACCTTCTTAAAATAGCAAATATGTAATTATAAATGCAGAAAATATATACAAAGTGATGATTTAAGTAAAATTTTTGAGTTTTAGTTTTCAATACTTACATTTATTGGAGAAATACATTGAATTTGTTCGTGGTCACGTGACCTGAGTGTAAAGTAAAAATGTACTTCTATCCTGCTAAAGACGGTGTTACACCATGCAATTTTTCGTGCAACGTGTGCCACAACGGCTGAATTTGTTGTGATGCAATTGCGTGGGTATGGAGTGTTACACTTTGCAATGTTTCTTGCAACTTGTCTCGCAATTCTCTTACCCGGAGACGAAGCTTGAAGGCGTATTTTTATTGGCTGATCAACCAAGACGTTGCGAGACCAGTTGCAAGAGAGTTGCTACACTGTGCAATGCTTCAAAAATCTGTTGCGGTGTTGCCGTAATTGTTGCGAATAGTAGAACAAGATTCTACTTCATGCAATGCTTGCTGCAACAAAAATGTTGCGAGACTTGATGAGTGGGAGGTATGTTATACCATGCAATTTCTCATGCAACTTGCATCGCGACAAAATTGCGAGACAAATTGTACGAAAAATTCCATAATGTAACACCGCCTTAAACCTTCATTATTTCTTCTTGAACTTGGTATGAACAACATTGACTGTGACTGAGTGCAAATATAGCTTACAGTATTTCTAGTAGCTAATGGAAGTATTGAAGACACAAACTCCGGAATACGTCATAGAAAGTCGACGTGTATGCGTCTGCTCAGTTTATAATTCAATGCCTTCTGTTTTAAGAGAATTGAGTTCACGTGACATCTTAGTGCAAGCTGCCTATTTCTCAGTGGCAAGCAGATCGATCCATTACTTGTCAAAGCAAATGGCAGAGGCAAATAACTGAGCTGCAAGACACTAAAAAATACCACAATGTTTTGTTTACTACTTTCAATAATTGTTCATTGACTACTGCATTTGTTCTTTGGTTTTGCAGTACTTGCCTGACTGCTTGTTTTCATTAAATTTTAAGTTCGATGCTTAATTTTATCATTTCAGGAAAAAACCTCAACAAAATACATGTATGTTCATGTGCTTGGTATTTGTCATGGAACATAAACCATTTATTTCTTAACTGTTGAGTATGTTAGTGAATCAGATGCAGATCACACATGTGATCAAAAAATACTTTTTCATCACCAGTTATCACCATCACCATCTATAAATCATGAATTACGAAAGAATGTGCTCACATGCTTTCACTTATTATGACGACAACAATTTACATGTTCGCGTTATTTCATAATTGGTAAGAAAAGCACTGTGATTTTAAGTGCAACTCCCTTGACAGTACTGAATAATCGTCATGTTCTGTGAAAATTCTTAATTAGAATTCGGCATATTCCAAGTCCAAGCATGGAAAGCTGATACTATATACATGTAGCAGTATAGTAGTATATAATTTCTGTTACTTTAAAGTTATTACAAGTTCTTTCACCTTGACAGTCTGTAGGTGCAATAACTTTAAACAAAAATTGTAAAGATGATTTTCACGTCTCGTGACGTTTATTATTGTTACGTATTATTAATGAAGAAAAATATGCCCATAAAAGAAAAAAATAGCCGTAAACGTTTTAGGTTACAAGATCTGTTTATAAACAAGTTATTTTTCAAATGATCTGGAAGAGAAATTGTGTATCCAGCTGCAATATTCATTTGTAATATTTCTCTTTAAATCCAGCTGTAATTGTGAAGGATGAAACTGTTAGATCTCCCAAGGTGTCTGTCGTGGTCTCAAGAAATACAGGTATCCCCAAAGCGATTCCTGCCTTCATAGCTCATCCTGCAAATCCTGTTCCCAAAGCCACTCCAGCACCACAGGTTGTCACCGGTAGTCAATTGTCAATACCTACTCCCGCCATTGTTGTCAGCCCGACGGCGACCGCCAAACAAGGATCCTTTATTAAAAGTGCAAAACAGGTACTGACCTTCATACTCCTAGTTGAAATGGGGTAAATTTTAATAATAATTATCTAATACAGCATATTGAAGTGTAGTATTCCAACTAGTTTGAGTGTTAGACCACTTTATCAAAACACAATAAAGTAAATAAATAGATGGAGTGTATTTAGTGCTTTCGAATATTTTGTTACAGTGGTTCAACACACAGAACGAATTGTCGAAAAGGTTTCTTAAATAATGACTTTGAATTAATCAGCTAGCCTTGTCCCACATTCAAAATCTGGAGCCATTGTTGATAAACTATTTTGACTTTTAGATTAAGCTAAATCGTTTACTGGTGTTTAATAAAACCTTTAACAATTCTAGAGTTTCATTAGCAAAGGCTTCTTATAGATCTGTTGTTATGTGGTAGTTCACTGGTATATCGAGCCCTAAACACGGCACGAAAAATAGTGCGCAAATTGCGTAAAATTTCATGAATTATTAAATGTTTGAGAAGCAGTTTGTATTATTAGGAATTTGTAGTTGCCTGCAGTTGTTACGGGTAACAAGAACGGGTGAAATCAGCTGTTTACTTTTAAAATAAGTTTATTTCACAAACAAAACTTATAAGAAGTGCCGAACTTATCTGTCTACTGGCACAGTTCTCTGTCTTTGAGTGATAATGTGGTCTGCGGAACTTTAAAATCAAATGTCAACGGTTTATAAGATAATCTTCAAGTTACTCGAACAACCAGTGTCACCAGAATCATGGAGGAGATTCAGAGTAAAGCTCTACCTGAGAACTCTCCAAAAACCAATAATGTTTACGACCAATACGACGAAGACTTAACAGTTTCGTTCTTCCAGCTCGTTCTTGCAGCTCCTTCTCACAAAGGTGGGACTTGTCTTTTTATACTCTCTCGGATGTCCTATTTTTAGTTATCTTACGTAATTATGTAATATTTCTAAAATTATCTAATTTACGTTACAATCTGCTGAGTCATTGTGACTGGAACTGATTTGCATTACTCAGCATTTTTAGAACATTGTGTATGAAGCTATTTTTAGTATATTACATAAGATAAACTTATTTATGGAAGTATTACATCATTATTCTGGAAGCTTCTATTAGGTAAAGTTATTACTTAGTAATGGCCTGACAGATGCAATTTGACTGGTGCACTTTTCTCTTACTATTGTTACATATATTGAGAAAGTTGGAGAACATTCTTTAGTTTTTAATGATGTAATGTCAGTTACGTCATAAGCTATAAATAGTAAAAGCTAACAGAAGCTTCTAGAATAGTGATGTAAAGTTTCCTTAAATAAGAGCTTATGTCAATTACTTTAACCGCAATTTTGTAATTCACTAAAAATAGTTACCTACAGACATTTTAGATCCTCTACCGGAAATACGTAGTAATGCCGGGCGGTTCTAGTCATAAAGACGCACAGATTAACATTATGTTAGTTAGATAATTGTAGAAACATTACCTCATTATGCTGTATACAAATATGAGGTATATAACTAAAAATAGGATACCCAGTTGGGTATAAAACGACAGATCCCATTCCACAGCTTTGTGTACTTGAGAGTTCTCGTTCTAGTTCGTGATACCAGTGCCCTTCGTTGTTCTTCCTACATTGTTTTCTAAGCAGTTGACGTTTGATTATGGATTTTCACAGAATGTATCATCATTCAAGGACTGATTTTAGTGTCGAGAATGAAGTACGGTATTAGTAGAAGGATAAGGTCGAGACTTGCTTAGTAGTATATTTAAACGTTAAAACATTGTAGTAATATTTATCGTAGGTTCTTTTTGTAAATACATTAATTTCAAAATAAGTAGCTCACTTTACATTCTCTTGTTACGTGCTTCGTAACACTACGAATTCTAAAGTATGCATGTTGGTGGGAGTATACTGTCTGAAAACATTATGTTTACGATGAACTCTTAACGCCCTTGTAGAAATTGAAGGAAACTATCCGCTATCACCAGTCTCAAGGAAAAGATGTGAGACATGATATGGGAAATATCATAACTCGAGCCATGGATGAAGCCGTGACGTCTTTCAAGAAACGCACCGTGGATGATAATGTCCATGGTATAGGAGAGGAGGATGAGGAAGACAAAAAACCTGTGTAAGTTCAGATTATTTGGTCAACTTTGTGCACGTATCAATGTTGACGAGCCGTATGCATAAAATACTGGTAGAAAATGAAAAGTATGTTGTTTCCAAAGATATCAAGTCACAAATTTAAAGAAATCGTTTGTAGAAATAGCATCGTAATAAAGTGAAGTGTTTTTTTTAACTTTATACCCTCAGATTTACTTTGTGACCCGTCAACTTTGATATATGCGCAAATTGACGAACCGCCGATCAAGAGGGTGGGTGGGAGGTTACACTGTTGTGCAGACATATCACAGTTTATCAGCCCGATAAATATGTATTTGGAGTTTTTGACAAGTCCTTAAGAAAATGACAAGTGGTAGGAATGGAACACGTAATGATGTCCCATGTTGGCTCGTCGAAGACCTTCTTTACACCAGTTTGGCTTACATATCGATTAAATAAACGGTGGGAAGGATTTGAGAGGACGGTTAAGCTTTCGTTAACTACTCTCTATTCCTAAAAACAATAGACAGGTTACAGTAATACAGTAAAATTAATGGATATGGCTTGTACTGATAGAACGCAGATGTTCCATTAGTTTGGAGTACAGTAGGCTGAATGGCATGGGGTCGGGTTAGTCGATCTAAGACCGCAATGCTCCAGGGCTGCTGCCTGCGCCTGTCCGAAGGGTTGCCAAAGGCGTACCCTTGAGCCTGACCATAGGGCCTTACGGTGACCCATCTCCCATCCATAGCACTGCGTGTCACCTGTACAATGAACTGAGAGAGCTACGTTTTATTTATTACTGATGCATCTTCTTGATAAAGCCACCTCTGGTCAGTCAATCTCCAGTGTTCGCTGTGGTCTGTAGTGCCGAGCTGGAAATGTCATCTACCCAAAGCCAGGTGACTCCTACCCAAGGTGAGGGCAGGCTGGCGTTGACGAACTGTTGTGAGTTACAGTATCTAGCAGAAACTGTCAGCAATGCTAGACCTCGTTTTAACCCCTTCTTAAATAGTCCGCCGATCACCTGATTAGTCGGCAGAAAGAGGTAGTCCCAGTCCCATCGAAGGTCGCTGCTCATACCGATATGCAACACGGAATGCTCGCCGTGAACTGTATTTATTTTATAAATATATTTTAATCATATTTCAAGTAATTCTGAGAATAGCTCTATTTTTTTCACCGACAATAGGACCGTGCTTAGTCACTAAATTTTGCTGGGTTTGAATAAAGTGTTGGGTAGAACGCATTTAATTTGCTCATTTATAGGTTGGTTCATTCATTACTAGGTTATTTTGTGCATACGTTGATTGGTTCGTACATTATTAGGTTGGTTCGTTTATTACTAAGTTGGTTCATTCATTTATAGTTTGGTTCGTTCATTTATGAGTAGGTTCGTTCAGTACTAGGTGTTCGTTCTTTGGTAGGTTGGTTCGTTCATTAGTAGGTCGGTTCGTTCATTAGTAGGTTTGTTCGTTCATTACCAGGTTGGTTCGTTCATTATCAGGTTGGTTCGTTCATTACTACAGTAGGTTGGTTCGTTCATCACTAGGCTGGTTCGTTCATTGCTAGGTTGGTTCGTTCATTACCAGGTTGTTCCCTGATTGCAATGTTGTTCATTCATTGCCATGTTGTCCATTCATTGCTAGGATTATATACAGTATTAACATTTAGCGAATTCTTTTCAGCAAACGAAGTCGCAGGTCACAAGAGGATCTTACCCCAGATGAGAAACGTGAAAAGTTCTTAGAACGCAACAGGTTTGGCCTCTTTTTTTGTAAAACTTACGTTTCGTGAATTACATTGCCTGTAAATTACAAAACACGATTAATTTTGCATAAATTTCGTAAAGATGGCCTAAGCACAGAAACAGGTCATACCTTGCAAATTAGCAAATTTTGTGCTTAGCAACAGGGTGAATTTAAAATCATCTACGGTATTCGTATCAAGTGAACAATTTGCTTTTGATGCACGAACAGTGTAGGTAATTTTAAATTACCATAGAATGAGCTGTTACTATAGTTAGCTTTACCGCTGGTGGTTGATCAGTAACAGCCATAGCAAGGCAGGTTAAGAATCTTTCAAAAAGTTAGAGTTATTTAGATATTGTTCAGGTTTACCCAAGTTTCTATTTTTATGTTAAGATTCTAAATTTCCTGTTTTTGATTAAATTTCTTCTTGTTATTCAAAAATTTCATAGCTAATATTACGAACTTGGTAAAATTATTGGTGTGGGGGGCAAAAAATCTGTCTGGTATCCGGCTGGATACGTTTTAACTATCCAGCTGCTCTGGTGTCAGTACTTCATGAAAGTAGATTTTTAAGTATAGGAATCAAGAGTGTTGGAAGCTGTTCATTTTTGGGGACTGGCCCTCGCACTGATGTGGTCAACAGATAATGGTGGTTATATACCATGGTCTACATCGTCCCTTTAATTTCCGGAAATGCGAACTTTGCCATGAGTGCAACCAACAACACGGACAAAAATAATTTTCGCACGATTAGCTATGGATCTACCTTGCACCCTGTTTATGTGAAACTCCTCCGTTAAAAAAATGAAGTGCAAATATTTATTCTTCTTCTATTGAGTATTGAAGGGGGGGCTAACATTAGGAAAATGAAATATTAGAGGGGTTTTAGCCCCCCGCTTCCTACACCTTTAATCAGAATCGTGCATTTAAAATGCAAAAGACTTAACCGGGACCAGCTGCGACAAATCCAATCGTTCGTGAGCTCGTTCGTGAACTCGTTCATGAGTATCTGGTGGTTTCAGATTAAGATTGTTCGCTAGTATGTTCTTTGATTCTTCACGTTTTTGTTTTGGGTTTTTTTCCCGAAACTTTCTTCTATTTAGACAGTCAATAAAATCAAACAATTTCGTTGTAGGGCTGCAGCCACCCGATGTAGAGAAAAACGAAAAATCTGGATTCAAGCGTTGGAGAAAAAAGCTGAAGAAATGTCGGAACTTAACTGTCAGCTACAGGTATAGCAAGAAATCTTCGTAATATGGAACACCACCTTTAGATCAGACACCATAAAATTTAATGTATCTTTATGTTCAGTTTAAACATCTGCGGATGTAACTAACATTCATTTACACTATTTAAGCCTACCTGGGCCGACGGAGTCGAATTAACCCTCTCCATGCAAATTAGAGATAAACCGCCCCCTCAACTAAATTTTACCCAAATAAATCGAATAGTATTTCGAAATCATCAACGGGGTTACTTGAAGATTTATATCAAATACTTCGTATCGAATAATTTTGCACGGATTTGTTTCTATCAGAAAAGCTCTGTTTCTGAAGTATCTAACATCGACAGTAAATTACGTGCGCATACAGAAAGGTTTTGTGTTCGATCGAGCGTTGGTGTAATCGTAACCACAAAGAAATCGAATCATAACGATACGATTCAGTGTAATATCATTATTAACGGTACCAAAATATGTTTGATAATAGTATTTGATAGTTTGATATCAGTTTAATTGAACAAATTTGAGATTAGTAGATTACCAAAAGTGCTGGGAAACTGTAGGAACTTAAGTGTGAAGAAACTGACGTTTCGAGCGAAGGCCCTTCGTCGGAGTGAAATGTAAAATGCAAAAAAAGTAGGTAGTGTTTTTATAATGAGAAGAAATTATGTGACAAAAAGGTGACCAATAGAATTTAAAACTCGATGTCAAACTAGTTAATGAGATGTAAATTATGGATAGTCATTTGCCAGTTTAAAACGTCGATCGGTGAACCGAAAAGGGGAGGACCCGGCTGAGGCCCCAAGGGAATAGTAATACGCAAAAGATTAAGCAACAGGTTAAAACAAAAGAAAACCCAAGAGAATAAGGGAGACAAGCCAATGGTTTTTTATCCGCCTATGCTAGAAAAACCCCATTGTTGTTGGTCTCCTTCGGTCAAATTGACCATGGGTTTTAGCATCCTTAAAGTATATAAAAAACAGAGATAAAAGTAGAAAGCC
>JBAHVQ010000392.1:2526787-2551846 GCA_036872915.1 Nanipora kamurai | reverse complement strand
TGTGTGTGTTTTATGTACATTGGCCGATGTTGTGCGGCATGTGGTAGCTTGGTGTATATAGATCGAAATTGCGCATGCTCCTAAAGCTCGTTAACTCAGAAAATTTATCTGAGCCCCTGATGGTGAGATGCTTTAAGCATAGAGCTACATGGACTCAGATGGATGAGCGAACGTAACTATTTCTACTGGTTCGTAGTTGACACGTGTACTGCTATCTGTAGTCTCAACAAGTCATGCAAGGTGCAGGTTTGTCATATGTACTACCTGAGCGGAAGTGACGATATGATAATAGTGATAGAAATACTAAGTGCTGAACACTAATCTGGTTCATGTGGCACCTCGGTATAGATCAGACGACCAGCGAACGGTCGTCAAGAGAGTCTCACCAGTCATCAGAAGGTTGCGGGTTCGATTCCCGTCTAGGGATCAGAAATCGTTTTCCTGAGATTACGAGATTGACGAACGTCCGCTGGACGTCTGATAAACAGGCTTAACAAGAAGTAATGAGATTGTTGGGTAATATGTGTCAACTGTATAATTAATAAACGTATATTTTATGTCCATATAGACTGAATTAAGGTCAAACTTTCCTGGATCGAGTGTATACCGTATATGCGCATATCAAGGTCCGAGAGGCCGAATGATCTAAACAAGTTGTCACCCGAGATGACAACCGTTACGATCACTCGTTACCAAAACGTAATAGATCCGTTACGGTAATAATTTTCCTTTGTGTTTTCCTCATGAGTTATTAATAATTTCCGCTTATCAAATTGACATTTAGACCGGCCAATGTACTCCTAATTTACAAATACTGCTGGAAACGGAATAGATTTTTTGTCTTAATGTAGGGAACAGCTGGAAAGTTATCATATGATCTCGTCACACGCTAATTTTCCTTAGAGAAGTTTTAGACATTTGGTTAATTATTGAGAATTATCATCAGGATTACAAAAGAAAAGAAACTAATACAAATGGGAAAAATAAACTAAAACAACTGATGTAAATGATTACGGGATTATCTGTGCTTGTCAGAGTGATGATTCCACAACATTTTAAAATTACGCCAGGAATTACGATAAGCAGGTCTGAAGTTCATCTTGAGGCAGTATTTTATCCAATGTTGAAGGAGGGGTTGGCAGTGGAGGAGCAGCTTAACCCCAAGGGCAAGAAAATAAAGGAAAGAAACTCATTTTTAAGAATCTAACGGACTACAGGGTACGTTAAGTTATATTTAAAACGCTTTAGGAAAAGGAGGGGTGAGAAATTCCTCGTAGCCATACCTGTCTTTGAAGATCTTTGGTTTTCGTCACAATGACGTCAAGCTTCGGTTCCAGTTCACTTTGAAGAGCAATGGCTTGTAGTCGCCTCTCTGCTGTCACCTTACAGGAAGCTTGCATCTTTTCCGACAATTTTAATTTATGTTGCAAGGATTCGGTTAAACGATCGACATACCTTAAAAAATGACATAATTAAAACTACTTTATCCATTGTCTTAGGGAAAACTGTCGTGACTTATTCTAAATGTATATAATTTATTCTTAATGTATTAGCTAACTTACACGAAAAAATTCGGACCGGTTAGGAAGGATTTTCATCGGTTCCCATGTGAACGCAACCCATCACCGTATTAATTTTTGGAATGAAACAACACGAAACAGAACGCTAGCGTTCCCGAGTAAACCGGGGCTTAAATGATTTAAACTCGTACCAACTCTTTCCAGGATTAAACTTAGTCTCCCAGGGTATCCCTTCGAGTGCCATCACACTCCTCAAGATCATAACTCGGAAAAATTTCTGAGGACATGATGGAAATTGAGGAGCATGCTCAATTAAAACTCGACACACCAAGCCCTACATTTTAAACATCTGTCTACGTCAACTTATAAAAAATATTGATATGTTGACTCCTGACAAGGAGTACACATGTCAAATCGAAGGAATATGCATTTCAACCTTCGCTTTGCCATCTGAGTCCTTGTAGCTCCATAGTTGGAGCGTCTAACTAGTCATCACAAGGCTGTGCGCTCGATTTTCGTCAGGGGCTAGGAGATTTTTTCACATTCTAAACATATATCCAAGTTAAAGATTATTTTGCTTAGCCTAAAATTTTCAATACGGATATTCTCAGTTCGTGTTTCATCTTTTGCTCCTTTAAATTGTCGGCTGGGTACGTTTTTTCAATACTTGAGAAAGTTCTCGAATTTAGGTTACCAAAACGATGACTGGCTTAACATGGAATAAGAATGTTACATCCGGGTAAGCAGACTAAGTTGCGGAGGAGTTTTGTGTGGCGACAGGGAGAGCGGCTACGCGGGAGATTGGGTTAAACTATGGGTAATAACAAAATACGAGACATAAACCTTACGTACCTTGGAGAACTTTTTATTAAAAATAAATTTTGTATTTTCAAGGATGTTAAAGTGTTAATGATGTCATCGACTTTTTCTTTCATTGCTCTGACACTCTCTGAAGACTGCTTTTGAAGAATATCTTGGGAAAACTGGAACTAGTAACGTGATGTAAAACATAATCTAAGAACCAAAAATTTTGTTCTCCAAACCAAAAACATTTTAAAACGGTGAAGTACGTGTTTCACATCTTATCTCAGGATTTCACTGAGTTATTGTCAATATTTTTAACAGTTAATCGACTTCATAACTTTTCAAAATTAAGAAAAGCCCAGAGTTAACTTTACGACAACATACTTACAGATTACTTGTACTGATTGCGTTACATAGCCTGTGTTCGTTACAACTGGGTAACTTCAGCGTATTGGGCTCAGTTAACTAAGTTTGCATTAACCCATTGCTGTTACTCCTCATCAGGTGAAGTTCGCACATTTTGAAAGGATATAATCGAAAGTAAAGGTAATGATATTCGTTTAATTATTACCTGATTTGATGACAAAACATCTGTGTCATCTACCATCTCCTTCAACCTCTGATCTAGAAAAGCTTGCAGCTGTAAGAACAGTTAAAAGCATAGAAAGTTCAGCGAGTGGGTGAAAACCTCGTACAAGTATACTATGCATGCTGCAAATTAGTGGCTATACAAACTCAACTAATCAATTTGTTATGGTAGCTGATGAATAAACGATCATGATTTGTGGTTTAGAATTAGAACAGTAAGAATACCGTTTTCTAGATTGGTCTGGAGAAGTGAAACTGGCAGGAAGTACTAGCCTAAAATCCTGAGATATCACTACAAAATTTAAAACACTTTAATGTAAGTGCCGAATAGAATAACGAAAAACTTTGTTTAACTAACTACGCATGGGCCACATTAGACAATAGACATTAGACAAAGCATGTTCCGACCCGGAACTTCATTACATGACGTGTACTTAGGTGAGTTTAATTAGTTTAACGATTAATATTACTGTGATCCACATTTTTCAAGTTTGAAAACTATCTAAGGGCCCATTAAACAAATTAAGAGCCAAGTGCGCACTTCAACATTTTATTCCATTTTACGCACCAAAAGGATAAGTCCTGGTCGTCAAAGGATTAAATTAACTAACTCCTTCAATCAAATCGTGTGCCTTAACGTTTTCGCAACCAGATTTTCATTCGAAATTATAAACTATTCCATCTATTCAAAATCCTTTTGAAAATGTATTGAAATCTGTTTAGGTATCCATTCGCAAACATTAAATTGCACTGATATGCGAGGTTTGACGTTCAAGGGTAAAAGGCTCCGTCCACACGATACCATTGTGGAACACATTGTTCACTCTGGCGTATGGAATTAACTGTTAAGGGGACCATTCCTGCTTGTTATTCGCTCACGAATGTTGTAATACATCAAGAAGAATATTGTCACTGAATCGCATCCATCCGGACAAACAATCGTATGCGGCAATCGTATGACGTGTGTCATGTGTAGATGGGCTAAAAAGACACTGGTATTACCTCCAACATTTCATCAATAAAATGGTTTCGGGTTTGCGAATAGTCCAGTATAGTCAAAGCATCATTTCCTTGGGCTATTCCATCTTCAGCGGACTCTACTGGCAACAAAAATAAACAACGTTGCCTGAGTTTGGCTTTCCACTCAGTGGGACGTTCATTACGTTGAAAGTAACTTTACCAGAAACGACCTCTCCTTAACTTTATGAAGACTATGAAAATACAGTTTGCACTTGGGATTTAAAACGAAACATTCTATTACGTCCACTGAACTTATCTAAGCTGATAGCCTTATACAACGGGGTACCAAAAATACCTCCCCTTTCCAATTTTAAACAGTCTCTATCTGACCACTTACATAGATTCTCTGGAATTTTTCCAAGATATGAAACAAAACCGGGAATTCCGTACCTATACAACTTCGCCATTTTGCTCTGACTTTAGAAAACGGTTAGTCAAATGTTTGATGAGGTGTATTGTTGGGGGGACACGCTGTCTAGTGAGTTAAAACAGATTTTTGCCATAAATTTTTGTAAATTACGCAATTCAGCTAACTGTATGCCATGTAATTTATGAAATAAATACATAAATAAATAAATAAATAAATAAATAAATAAATAAATAAATAAATAAATAAATAAATAAATAAATAAATAAATAAAAAAAGAAAGAAAGAAAGAAAGAAAAAAGAAAGAAAGGAAATAAATAAATTATCTATCTACGTATCTATCTGTTACGTATCTACCTAGCTATGTATGTACTGTATATATGTATGCGTGTGTATGTATGTGTATGTATGTATGTATGTATGTACGTATGTACGTATGTACGTATGTATGTACATGTATGTATGTATGTATGTATGTATGTATGTATGTATGTATGTATGTATGCATGCATGCATGTATGTATCGATCGATCGATCTATCTAACTAGCTGTCTGTCTATCTGTCTGTCTATCTGTGTATCTGTAATGCTGGGAAAAAGAGTCAATCACAGCAGGACCAAAGACTGATTCATTGCAGGTTGCACAGTAAATTGCGAACGTCTGCCCGCCCCTGTGCAACACGCGATGATTTTTTGCCACAGACCTTGTGTTGCAAGTTGCAAGAAAATTGCGCCGTGTAACATTGTCTAAAAACTCCCTAGCAAGATCTTCGGTAACATCAATATAAATAAAGACAATAATAGAGTACAGCAACAGGCAAATTAATTGGAAATACACGGACCTTCTTTTGAAAAGTATTCTTGATTTTTGAAATTTACTTCGTAAATTTTTATTTGAAAGGAAATTGTCAACGAACATAAACAAATCTTGCGTCCTCATATCGTACAACTCGCCAGTAACAAATTAGTACCCACAAACCATTTTCGATCTTCATTTGGTCTGAAATATCTTCATTTCCAAAATCTATGGTTTCAGTTTCAGTTTGTCCACCATCACTCCCATAATCGATTTCACCTCCATAATCAATCCCATCACTTTCTATACCACCTGACGTTGCATTAATGCTTCCCCAGTCAATTCCTCCACTCTCATCGTTATTACCATTACCACCCCAGTCGATAACAACGCCTAAAAGAATTTGAAAAAGAGAATTTTCCGTAACTATAAACTTGTACTAAGAGAAGGTATTCTACACCCCTTCAAAATGAGTGTACTTTATCCGTAAAGGACTCGTACAAGGCCGACAGCTTTTTGTAACGATGACATAAGGAAATTTTTGCACAATACAAGACATCGTGACGCAGACCACCTTGCTTGGTACGACTAAGGGCCAATGGAAGACACTTCACAAGCTCAACGTCCAACCCACCTTAATGTAAATCAAAGGGAGGAGTGCCGAAACAAGTGAGTAGAAAGTAGTTATTTAATGCCATACCATATTATATGATACCGTACGATATCATACCCTACCCTACCAGACCATATACCATACCATAGCGTACCTTACGATACCACACCATTCTTTACCATACGGCAAGATAACATTTTACATAATAAAGCGCAGCATGCTATGCCGCACCGTCCAGAGCAGTGTAGTACCTTCATCATTTGGAGTTTCATTGGTGATATCCCAATTAATCTATTTAAAAAAATATAGATATATTTCATAACAGTAAATGGAAGTTCGTTCAAGTTCCATAACAAGTGGAGTAAAGGTATCTTTTAGTTACATTTATTTAAGATACTACAGTTTTATCTGTTGTCGTGCTACGACATTATCAGAAACTATAAGGATTTACAAACTTATAGTTTCTGATGATGTCGTGGCATGACGAAAGCTAAAACTTTCATAAAGAATTTTTACAGTAAAAATTGACCGCATTTGCAATTGGGGAACAGGAATGAATCCTGAAGTGTTGGATGAGTGAAAACATTGGCAAGAGTTAAATATAATTAATGTGTCTAATAAGGGACCGTTCTTTATTTAAGAGGGGGTGGGCCGGTTATTTTGTAAGGTCCATTTATAATATTTTTTTGACCCACCCAGAACAATGGTTTTATTTTTGTGTTATGTCATTGGTCACAAATTTTTGGTCCACCCCTGTTTGTTTAAAAATGATATATAAATTTACTGTACGATTATATTTTAATGAAGAATAGCATGTGGAGTGCATGTGTTATTATAAAACTGGGCCCGTTATAAAAAAATACAGACAACACATCTTCATAGCCTCAGTCTTGTTGTAGTAACATTGTCAGTTTATCGTTTGATCAACCTTCGGATGAGGAAGAATCAAACTCTGAAGAGGACTTACATGCTGGACAATGGAAGAGGTCAACAGATGAAGACGACCAAGTTAATCATTAACAATTTCATACTGTCCTTTATATTTCTGTTTATTTTAAGGAAATTTTTATGCTTTGACTGATCTTTTGTTATTCGCGCATCTACATGCATGTAGTATAAAACGACCTGGTTTTGAAACGAGACATTGGTTGGAAATACAGATCTTAGTTTCATTATAACTTCTTCTTGATATTTTCCTGTTGGTGCAATGAAAAACTTCACCCGTACTTTTCACCTTTGTGGCTTGCGTGTAAATAAATTGCAAGACAAGTGAGATTTTGAGTTTTTATCAATTTATTTTTTAAGGGAAAAAATCCAGGTTGGCCCACCGCACTTCTTACCTAAAATTACATTGGCCCACCTTCAAATACCATTTTGAAAACTATGGCCTTACCCCCCAAACCAACCGGCCCACCTCCTCCTAAATAAAGAATGATTCCTAAGAAAGATATAAAAACAAGCAATAGTCTTTCCAGAGAAAGACTATTGCTAAACTGAAGATTTCAAAACAAACATTGATATTCCTATTTCAGCAGGTCATCATTTCTTTAACAAATTAAACGTGCAAAAAAACAAAAAAAAAAACAAAATCCATCCCATTCATCACCGGATAAAAGCCCGTAAGTACCTAGAGAAGATGCAATCTGATCATTTAACCATTTTTATAAAAGACGAATAAACTACTCATCAAGTAAACAAGTATTAACAGTGTTCACCTCGGAAGATGATGTGTCCTCTGCTTTTACGTTTGCCCGATCAGGATTTACAATGAGCTGTCGCAAGATCAGAGTAGACAAAATTTAAACATTGAAGGTAAATTTACAGAAAATTATTGAATCAAATAGTCATCCTGATTACTGTAATTGCTCGATTAAGAACCGCAAGCGGAGGTAGAATAATTTAGAGCACTTATGCAGCCATATTTCCGATCATTCTTTTATACTATATTTTTTTGTAGTTTCCTAGTCATTATATAAAAAAACTATGAACTGCAGACTTTTTTTATAGCTTGCCAAGATGCCTTTCACGCCCTTCAAAACGCGAAATGTAATTGAATGGTTAAATTCACTGTGACGTCACAGGTCTTTCTAAAAATTCCTTTCAGAACACTCTGAACCAAACAGCAAGACATACAACGACTAATTCTAAGTAATTAGAACACTCATATCCGCACTGACTCACTCGAATAACAAAATACACCGTAGTTTTCCATGGGATAATCATTGTGACGTCACAGTGATATGAAGGAGTTTTCGCAACCTCTTTCCTTTTTCATATACACTGAGGACCGCAAGCCAGTGACTGTAAATATCAAAACTTTACATCATTTGAATCAGATGAAGTGGAATATCAAAGTAATCGAAAAATATTGACGTCGAGTATTTGGATGCATAAGGTCTTTAATAAGCGCTGCATCTACACACTCACGGTGCGTTGCTTCTTCGAAAAAGATGAATCAGTAAAAACAAAAAACAACAGAAAAACACGATAAGCTAATAATCTTTGATATAAAACTGGAGATTTTCTGAATGATTTCGCAACATGTGCAAAATGCAAAACGCATTGTGAAACAACTTGTCATCATATATTCGCCATGCTAAACATCTAATTCGATTAATTGTTGTCAAACTGAAAAATATAACCTCCATACTAATATAATTAATGTAACGATACTAACAGTGGTGTTTCCTTAGTTTCATACCGTAGGAACAATTCCTGTCCTCCACTGGTAAACCGTGGTATTCCCATGGTCACCGATGTGACAAATAATTGGTGTCAAGTCATTGCTTTTTCTTGGAGTTTCATCTTTTCTATACAATTAATTTGAAAACAAAATTGTTTTAAAAACAACGGTACACTTTGGTGTTTTTATATAACATACAGTCCAGTAAAGATATAATCAAGCAACGATAGTGTGCCGAGATTCACTCGGCGTGCAGAGACATATGTTTAATGTACTCTATCAGTTATTTTCTTTCCAACATTAGCTCCTTCCTGTCCGTATACAGGGTTCTATCTAGGGTATCTGAGGGGTAGAAGCTTCCCCCCCAAATATTATCATTACAGTAATGTATATAAGTAACGATATCGGAAAAATCATCCAGACGCGACGAGGTCAGTGCACATGAAGTATTTCCTGTCTAAAGACACTATATAACAAGGAACATGGAGTATTATAAACTGCTGGCCTTACAGCAGGCTCGGTTATCGGTTAATTGTCTCAAAATGCACCAGATTGCATCTCAGCGCATATTCATTTCAAAAAATCTCCGGGGGGCATGCCTCCGGACCCCCTAGGAAGCTCGTGGCCTCTGGCCACTCGGGACTTCTACCCCAAACGAGAAATCCTAGATAGAACACTGGTATAGGTCCTTAGTGACCTATGGAGACTTTGGTATTTGATACTGGCTAACGCCAGACGATTTTACTAATCAAGGGGAAAAAGTCCTCAGACAGGAAAGAGTTAAAACGCATAACAAGCACAAAATCTTGGAAAGCACGCGTATTTCACCAGTTGTCAGCAATTATAGTAAGGTATTTTTCCGGGAATAAAATAAATCCTTCATAGAGTAAAAGAAAAGTGAAATGAAGCTGCCTGAAAAACGTCAGGCTCAGGTCATTAAGCCATTCTGACAAATGTGTATTTTGGCTAAGGCTTTCATGAACTCGGAGAGTTTCTCGAAAATCTGCAGAACAAATCAAAAACATTAGCGCCATTTGTGCAAGAGATAATAAGATGCACCTGATGTGGCATGTACATTACATCAGACGTGAACTGGCTCATTCATTGTTTACGATTAAAACCGGATTTTGTGTTGGACGCAGCATTTACACATTTCAAGTATTTTCACGTCTTATGTGTAACGAGCGTCTTGCTAAGCAACATCCAATTTCTCTCAACTATTTCTCTCGTAAAAACTGCCCAAATGTGCTAAAGATATTTTGTGTAAGTAGAAAGGATGTATTTCTTCACGTAACTATCCAGGCCTTTGCACCTGAAAAGTAAATATACGAACTTTCTATCGTTTTAATTTAGTGTAAATTTAGAAGCTTTCGCGTAAGAGAACATCGAATTGAATTGAACTAGAGCACAAAATTTCAAAATGGTCAAAGGTAGCGTGATGATTTGATGATATCAAAATTTTGTCCACCGCTTCTAGTCAACTTGATGTTATCTTACGCACAAAAGCTAATTAGTCTAAATTTAATGGGCGAGTAATTCTCCTAACGAAGAGAACAACTCAGAGGTTAACTGAAAGAGAGAAATAGCATTTGCTTGTTGTCACAAAACGATTCCCGCAATCGCAATCTATCACAACTCTACGTTCCACCTACGTTCCACTAAGTCAGGATTTATGTTCCACTGACTTACGTTCCACTTAGCCATCTCAAACACCTTATGGCAAAAGGCAATTGCTGCTCAAATAAACTATAGTTCGAAATTTCATATTCTTACATGGTGTCAAACTTACTTTCAACTTAAGGAGATGAAATTTGTCTACATTAAATTTTCTCACCTTAACTTACGTTCCTAGCTACATGCTATCCATTACACATGGTGTTAAGGGTGCAATTTAAGTTGAATTTAACAAATAAAATTTGTTCCTTTACCTTGGGGAGATAAAATCAACAAAAGCAGCATAATAGTCACAAATATCTGTCAATCGTTTGGCTTTATCGCATACGGAACTATACACTCCAGGTAAATCATTCAGTAGTAAAAGAAGCTCAGTTCGTATGTCATCACCCTGTCAATTACAAAAATCACAAAATGCCGAGAATTGTGGAAAACAAGAAAACATGTTCAAAACAAACTAGTTCAGAATAATAAAAGAAACAAAGTTAAAGTTATCAAAAATAATCAATTACTGATCAAATGGTTCAAAACGGGTCAAACGATGCCATGCATGGTTGTTCTAATAATTTTAGTTTAGTAGCGTAGAATACCCAGCAGTCCCGGACTACTATCCACGGACTGTCCGTTTTGAAGTCCCGAGTGAAAACGCGATCCTCAAACTGCAAGGTGTGCATTTGCAGGCTCTTCCGTTACCCTCTTTCCTATCTCCAAAATATAGGCTGTTGCACACGGTCTACTAATCCTAGGAAGTGAAGAACTACGAATGCAATTCTAACAATACATTTGTAAGTTATTAGAATTGCATTCACATTTTGACTTTATTTTAATGTCGGATATTCTAATCTCAGATGTTTGAACTAAATTTGTCTACCAAAACATACAGTAATTAAGAGATTAAACTTCTATCCAGAATTTGTATTAATCTCTGATAGCCTTTTAAGCAGCTCCGCAGCGATTGTTTAGCTACCCATAAGTCACTGTTGATCATCGTATCTCCATATCTAATGATTAACTCGGACTTAAGCAGTGAATGTAATTTAAACACACTTTTCTGTGTTGTTTCGTACCTTTATTCCCATTTGTTTACAAACATGAAGATATTTTTCTTTGAATGCCGTTGCATTTAATGCATATTCACTTTCTTTTCTTCTACAGTCCTATAATGACCGCAAATGGTGAGAAAAAAGCACGCACGAGTGCGAAACTACCTTGACATGCAAATTCTTCATATTTTTCAATTCTGTTAAAATACGGTAATATTACTTTCCGTATCACATACTCTTTGTGTTTGTTGACTTTTTGTAATTTGCCTTTTTAAGGAAGGTATTTCATAGTTAACATTTCTGATGAGCATGTGGGCCCCTTCAGCTTTAAAAAAATACATAAATAATACTTTAAAAAATGACATTTACCATTAATTTTTCAATTGTTTAGCAGTAGATAAGTCTAATAGCATAAGATGTACAGGTAAATGACAGGTAAATCGGACAGTTTACTGGAAAGATTTAACGAGTCTGCAAAAACGCAAGAAGCTTATGCAGTCTTTCTCCTTATCTTCAGGTCCGCGAGGCATTATTTGTCTAAATCTATTATTTTTATGAATATATTCACCCATTTCTCTGTGTTTTAAATTTATATCTCTATCTCATGTACATATTTAGATCTTAGCATAATTTTTCAATGATTTCATACTTGTGAAAGACCTCGGCTTTCCCCAAAAGCAAATTTATGTCAGATCCGGTCTGTTGTACTTTGATGAATAACGAAGAAAAGATAAACTCAGTTTGTCTGTCTCTCCGTCAGTCAGTCTGTCTCTCACTCTCTCTACCTCTCGTTATCTGTCTGCCGACCAGCCATTCTGGTTCTATCTGTCAATTTACTCATCCGTAAATCTACTTGCTTGTTTTCTGTTCCTGTCTGTCTTTCTGTCCATTTATCTACCTTTCAATCAATCATTCTACTTACCTGTTTGCTGTCTCTGTCGGTCTTTCTCTTTGTCTACCCGTCTACCTGTTTGCATGTCTGCATGTCTACATGTCTACCCATTGATTCACCAGCCCATCGGTTGGTTAATCGGTTGTTTTATCTGCGTCTGTTATTATCTGTCTTCAGCACATTTAAGTTGCGCCTCATGAAACAAGTCAGTGCTAAATTACACTGTAAGAAATTCCCATTTCCTTTGTATTGTAATGGTTGTGCTATCTTATATACATCAACTTTTACATATTACAGCAGATCTAGTTCTTTTCTACTTTTTTCCTCCAAACTTTTAGCTTAGTTTTTGTTGTAATTTTATAAAAACTGACTTTAATGATGGTAGCTGTGATAAATAATGTTAGGATGTTCTTGTTAAAATTTTGGACGCTGATACGGTACGTTAATAAAATTGTATACACTAATTACTTGTTTTCTAAAGTTGGGAAGCGGATTGCATTGTCACAGTTTACTGATTGCCACAAAATCATCCTAAACAATATAACTAACAACCTAAGCCAACATTGTCTTGCTCATACAGTCTTAGTATTTCTTGCCAGTCCTATACAAAATAACAAAACAATTTATTAAAATAGAAACACATTTTAACCCTACCATATCTCGTTACTCCGACGAAAGACCTTCGCCTTCTTATTTTGTCGAGATTTTAAGATGAATGACGACCAAAATGGCAAGTTTAGCAATCAAATATCCAGACGTGTTTAAAAATTAGTATCTAGCTGTGCCCCACCACTACCAGTACCACTTTCGTATTTGACCTCTGAAGGCTAATTATTTCCCAACCAAGGTCAGTAAGCTATAAATATGTAAATGAACATACAAAAGGGGGCTTGTCTTCTTCGTGTTGTGGTAATCTGTGAGTCTGTAAAGCTGTTGTAAATCCGAGTAATCCAGAGCCATCCTAAGGCGTAAATACTACATAAAGTACCCAATGCCTAAGCCTAGCCATTTAGTCACCCTCTTGAGGTCACTACCCTCTAACAGCCTCCATGATTCACTCGCCAAATCTCTTGGCTACCATTCGAACTACCCATTAACCTCTTTCACTGTATAGTCTTTCACTGTTTCCTTGTGTTTTCGTTTGTTACGGTCAGCCAGCTGTTCCATTGCACAGTCGTTTCTTCTCTTCCGAGCAACCTTTAGCAATCTTCTTTCACTTTGATTTCGGTAACTATCAAGGCTAAGCTCCTCCAATTTGACACAATCTTCAACACTGAGAACTTCCCGTCCCCATCCTTTTCGACAGAGGTACAAGTAGTTAAGGTTTGTTCTTTCGTAGCAAAAATGGCTGTTAGTACTTTCCACAGTCAATTCAGCATGCTATCGGTCTGTAGTTTCCTACGGCCGGTCCTTTTGCCTTGTCTTTCATTATCGATACTGTCCTTCCCTCAACCACCCAGTCGGGGATATAGCCAACCCGCGTGCAAAAATTAAGGTGGTATGCGA
Source organism: Nanipora kamurai (assembly GCA_036872915.1). Classification (NCBI taxonomy): domain Eukaryota; kingdom Metazoa; phylum Cnidaria; class Anthozoa; order Scleralcyonacea; family Helioporidae; genus Nanipora; species Nanipora kamurai. The sequence continues at coordinate 2,538,341 of JBAHVQ010000392.1, read as the reverse complement.
TTCGTTCATGTAATGATGAAACGTCTTAATCCAATATCCTTGTATCCCATCTGGTCCCGCGGCTTTCCAGTTAAGCATTTTCTTCACCAGCTCTTTTACATCTCCTTCATCTGTTGTTATATTTTCCACCTCACGGTATCACCTCACCAGCATCGCCTTGAAACGTCCTAAAAAACTTCCCTCTGATCTGTACGAAAGAGCTGGTTATCTTCAAAACTTTTAATTAATTCGTTGGGTCTCTTCAACTTGGTGGCTTTTCCATTAACTCCTTGTTTGAGTTCTTCAATGACATTACAAAGACCACCTTTTTCTTTGATCTTGTATTGACTCTTATGTGTCTGCTTAGCTCTTCCATTTGCTTTGATGGCAACTCTCCATTCTACTTATATCTTTACAGAGCCTTTTGATGATGATGATGATGATGATGATGATGATGATGATGATGATGACGATGATGATGATTGTTATGTAATTATAATAATAATAACAACAATAAGCAAACCTGACTAACTCTTACTTCTCTCTCTGATGATGACCACAACTGAGGCCATCAAAATGTTGCTCATTACGATTGGTCTTTGAAGAAAACACACTGACTCAGGCTATCAGCTTTGAATAAAAATCTACTGTTTTTTTAGCAGTAACAAAACTATCTTTGCTTATTCCGTTAATGAAAATTTAGCCTATGTACCACCACTATTAATTCTGAGAATTATTTATCACTCACTTTGATCACACTGAAATCTCAGATATGTTTAATGTAATCTAATATTCTTGCAATTTTAAAACCTAATACAACATTATAAGTTCAAACTCTGAAGCCAAAATACCCATGGATCCATGAAAAGTTTGAACACCATGTCATAAAAACTTGAAACCCTATACAACATTAAAGTGGTATGAAAACTCAGAAAAGTGAGTTTTCATAAAGCGTTGCAAACACTAACACTCTCTATGCTCTGTAGGTTGAGTTTGCCCGTATATTATAGTGGTATATAATCTATAATAAAAATATAAAATGGCATATACTGAACTAAATTAAGTGCACAATTAATGAACTACAGAATTACTTGATATGCATGTACTGGATAAAAATTAAAACAATCAACCATAATTTATTCAAAAACCTTCATTCTTTTTGACGAGTATCTGCCAAATATATTTCTTGTAGCTGACTCAGACACTTTTAACAGTTCAACTATTCTTGAACAATGAAAGTAATTGATATCTGAAAAGAAATTTAAAAATGTGAATGAACAGCAATACAGGAGTCTGAGAGGACTGTTCCTTCAAAAGTTCAATCCTGTAATAATAATTACCATAACTAATATTGCAGCATTATTGTCACTGTACTGTAAATAGCTTTAAATAATAACTATGGATAAAATATCATAAATGTTAAAAGATTTCCTTGTTATGCTGACAAAAAAACAGTTAACCAAGTTATTAGAGGTAACTTTCAAAGTTACTAAAAAAAATATTAATTTAAATGAAATCATTAATTTGGCCCAATTTCCAAAAGTATCCCATGATAATTGCTTTTGGATAGGACTATTCCAATTGGAATTCCTATTCCATTTCTCACAGAAATTTTATTCCAATTAGAAATTGGCCCAAATTCCTATAGAAAATTCCTATATGATTTTTTTGTATGGGATATGATAGTGTGATAATAAATACTTGTTCACCTAAACTATACACATTACCGTACATAGTATACATTGCATAAAATAACAATTCATATATGCAATTCAATAATTATGGGACGGCCCAGTATACATCCAATTGTTCAACATCCAACTCCCTTTTGACAAATTCAAATGATGCAATAGACTCTTGGGACAAATATCTTGTGATAATATCTTGTATTCTGAAAAAGCTGTTTGACAAGTTTTCTTCATATCCTAGTGAATATAATTAACTGGACAATCATGTTGCATAATCCAGAGTTTTATTAACTCTAATAAGATAGTTTACTGTGCAGTATTGTGGGATATTTTACTCAACCATGTTAGTATCTTCACACAGTTGACTGGCCTTATTGGCTTGCTAAAACATGGTGTCAAAACTTGTAAAATATTAGCCTGACAGCATCACAGTCCAATAAGTTATCATTCTATACAGTACTTCCATGTTAAATATGTGTACATATTATATGTGTGTACATATAATTACCAGTATATTATATATGGGTATCTGCATGTTTATGACTTACTTAATATACAGCATTAAATAACAGTTACTGTAGTATACATACAGCTGCCAGAGAGGAGTTGCATTATTTCATCAACGGCAGGCATGTCTCCAATGGCTTCATTGATTTTTTCTCTGATAACTAGAGCAGCATCTTGCCATTTAGATTGGCAATGACGACGATCAATCAACCATTCTGGTACAGATAAAATGAGCAAATTTATGAAAAGCAAAATCATAGGAGGATTTTGAATGACAATATAAGCTCTAACAATAGAAGGTTAAAATTATTTAGGGTTTCTTTATGGCCAAGAACCAAACATCACCATACTTGATCTCATTCCAAAAACATTAGTAAAAATGGTATGCATATATAGTAGTATGGCAAACTGGGTATCTTATCCAAGGATCATTCCTGAAGGTTGACCCCCTGGTCAAATCTACTTTACTAGGTGACTCTGACTGACCTGTCTTCATCCAGTGCAAGATATGTTATTATTGTATTTTCTGGGCATTTACTGTACATACACAAGGGTGTTACTATGGTATGCTTTATTCTGACTATCTGTGATTGGTTGGGCAGTTAAGAGAGCCATACTCCCTACCCACACCATATGTTACGGTGCTGCACCAACAAATTTATAAATCCAATCTACAGATGTAAATGATAATTTGTGAGATATAAACCATAATTATACTAGCCTTTATGATGTTCAACCAACATCGTCTTAAAACCTTTTTAATAGATGTATAAATGATATGCAATGGCCCATTTACAGTGGAATACACTTTACCCAGCAAGTAAAAGATCTTTGAGAATCTTAAGAAATACCTGACAACAAAGGATGAATTCATTTGGGGTTGCATACACTGACTAACTGAGCAATATTCTCATATACATAATAAGTCTTCTTAGCACAAATAATAAATTTATTATCCAAGTATTATCTAAATTTGTAATCCAAATAATGCAATAGAAATTTCCTGCAATATTTGTACTATAAAACTCTTGTCTAAAACCGGTTTGTTTATCATTCCCATACATACAAGTGACATTTATAAGCATAACTCCTGCCTCTGGTTTGCTTGTAAATGTTACAATATGTCTAAGGCTCCCCTGACTAAGTAAGATACATCAGAGTGAAATAAGATGGCATAATTCAAACAGTTAACAGTTCACTCTTGTTTTGTAATAATTAGAAAGGAAAATAATAGTAAAAGTTTTCGTAAACTTCAATAATACAAAACTTATTAAAATAATTAAACAGATAAATCACTCATCATTTTTACTTTGACTTGCCAGCAGGCTCACCAAAATGTGCCATGAATAATTAACATATCCATGTAAAATGTACACTAAACTGTCTAATCACGTACATGTACTGTATGTTTATAGTAGATTCACACAACACAACTTATCTTGATGTGGAGTGGATTTGACCCTTTCATGTCATATTTTTCCCTTTTGATTAGAATTTATTTCTAACCAAAGCCAATTTCAATATAGTTTTCCAGGTGTTTCGCAAATTCTGCATGTTTATTCTGCACTGATATCTCAGGAAGCTAGACATCAAAGGTTCAGACATTAAGTTGGACCACTGGTTTCTTATTTATTCTGTGGTTCTTAGCTCTGAACCCTCCTCTAGAACCAAACCTGTTCCTTGTAGTGGGGATTAATACATGATTTCTCTGCTTACATCTTAATTAAATCTTTTAAATGAAGTTGCATGGAATCAAGACAAGATTAAAATATTAAACGAAATACTTTTACTGACGTTTTGTTGCTCATTTTGAGGACTTGCCCTGGTATTTTTAGCGAAACTGTAACTCTTTTACACATTAAAGTTACCAAACAATAGTTTTAACTAACCGAGAAGTTTATTATAGTAGATATCAATAGGAAGGCTTTGTTCCCTCACAACATCTTCTTTAATATCCTGAAATGAAAATTATTTGGATGAAAAAAATGGTCACGATGCTAATTAGGCATTTACGACTGGCAAGATGTTGACTTTTTGGATTTCGACAATTAAAATAAAATTAAAACATTACCTGCATTTTATATATTTTTCGAAATATCCGGTACTTATGGAAAGGCCTACGTACACATTTGCTTTTAAAAAAAAAAGCGGTCAGCGCTGTCAGATGACATACAAGAAGTCATGCGCATCGTACATTCCATCTAATTAGTTTACCTTGTGAACGTAAAAGCCGACCTTGAATTTTCGATAAAACGATTTGGTCTAGCTTCTTAACGAACGCAGTAATCATTAATGCAATATTTAAAATAGTTCCGTTGCAAATATGGAAAGTGATAACTACTTAGCAAGAGAGATTTTAACTTTAACAGTGGCTTAGAGAGGAAGGGCGAGAGGGGGGACGTGCCTTCGGACGCTGGATGTAAAACCGCCTAGAAGCAGGCGCAAGTTTTTCTTCGTGAGCTAACGATTGATTATTCTATCGTAGATTACAAAACGGCTATATGGAAAAGAAAATCTAAGAATACGACCTGATAACCGAAATCTTTAATCGTAATTTAATGTGAATTATTTAACTATTAGGCTGTTAAGAAGCGAAGATTATAAATCAAGTACGTAAGAGCAAAATCGTTTATTTTCTCAATTGCAATGGTAGTGAAATGCCGAACATGTTGTTGCCCCCAGGCGCTAGAATGCCTTGCGTGGCCACTGGAACTTTATGGCCACCGAATGAACTGATTCTGATTTCCACGATGGGATATCAGTGAAGAATTAAAGGTTCAAATGAAATTCTTAGTGCGAAGTGCAATCTCAACCATGTGGATGCATGAACGTTCAAATATAAACGTAAGTGAGACTCCTCAAGTTATTTAAAAAACGAGGATAAAACAAACAGCACTGAACGTACTAATATTTTCAACCATCCCAATTTGGGGCGGGGGAGTGAGTGAGGGAGAGGCTCCTTATAGTTCCAGTTTTGTTTAAGATACAAAAACCGCTACTGTGAGTCAAATTTTACGTAGATTCCAAACAAACTTAGATTCGGGTCCAAATTCGAACAGGGATGAGGGAAAATGGCAAAAGTTGGAACCCTCTACTGTGGTCGAATGTTGGGGGGATTGTAGCGAAAGAAGTTAAAGTGATTGCTGTGATGCCATGTAAATGCAGTTATTATTACAAATGGCCGTAATTCACTTGATGGGTAAAATAATTTGTCGTTATTCGTTGGATTACGACTCAACGTATCGCTGTTAAGTATTATTAAGTGGGACAAATACAAAGATGGGACTCATTAGCCAACAAAAAAAACTAACAATTTCTTTGAAAAATTAAGAGACGGAGTCGAAATATTTGTTGTAAGAACTGTTGACTCTTACGTCATGTTTTGATAGATGTCTATAACATATTTGACGTGGTATGACGTCTTTTTAACAAAGTACGGTTCCAACTCTCAGATATTAAAGACGTCCAACTTATTTCCCATATTTCACGGGACGGCTACAATCTCAGATGCATTAGGCGGCATTTAAGTCTCCTAGTAAATAAAAACTGTTCATGTGTTATAATTTTCCATATGAACTCCGTCAGTTTTAGGTCATCTTGATTTTTTTCTACAGTATATTTAATTTCGCCAGCCTGAATTTTAAAGTTAACAACAACTGCCAATGTCTCCATTATTTGAGTTTCTAAAATAATAGATAAGGAGTTAAGTTTAATTGAAATGGTCTAGAACTAAAATATTTTTTGACGTACATGATCTGCTGATTACTGGGTGACCCTTTTTGAAAACGTTCGTGCTCATCAGTCGAAGTAACATAATACTTTCACACTCCAAAGGTGTCATATTTTAAAACCTGCGTCATTTTGTATATTTATCCTTCATGTACAGCATTGATTATATTCAAAGTACAAATCTTTCGTTTATCTGCCGTTAATTAACAGGAATATGTCATGTTATCGGATAAACCTGTTGCCAAGTAAACCTTGGCAAATGGATTATTTGATTCATTAACAGATACGACAGGAAAAAAGGTAAAAAATACCATTATGAATATATTCACTGATGGAGATAATCATAAACATCCATCACATCACTCGAAGTTGCCACCTGTAGACAGCCACGCCAGCAACTATAATTGCGACATCCACTGCCCAATCAAATTATAGAATAAAACGCGCTGAAATTTTCATGATTCCCCCGCTATAAGGACGCTATCATTTAGTCGAAAGTGTATACACCGAATACCACTAGGTAGTTCAGACCATGGCTAAAGACATTTTTTTGTTACAGTGGATTTTAATATTTCAGTTCGTTACAGCACTTGGAAGATCAGGTACTAGATATCAGATATTGTTGTTTACTTTTCCATCTGGGTAGCCACATTTCTGCTCTAACAACATCTTGTTAAGTATTCGTATGCGATGCTGTTTGGTAAAGCAAACAAAATAATCGTTTTACATAAACTCAATTTTTTTTCACACAGAACACGTACCGTCGGTAAACTGTCCTGATGAGCAACTACGTACTTTTTGTGGGCTTAGGAAAGTCAGTTCCGACACGATCGTGGCTGATGAGATTTTTCCTGGCGACGAACAATTAGTATTAACTAGTGATGAAGTCAAACAGAGAGGCATGCACTTGTTAAAGATTTTATCAGTAAATCATGATAACTATATCTATCAGTGTCTTGGGAATGACAGCAACAGTTTTCAGGGTAGGTAACGTACATTGTTGACCAAGCCTTCATTTATATATTTATAATAACTAAGAAATTAAAAGATTATATAAAAAATTAACTATGTTAAGTCATACTGTGAAACCAAGCTCTCAAAATTTTCGAAATGCCATTCATTCAAAGTTGAACATTTTATTTTGATGACGACTGAAAGTGGGGAGATGTTTAATATGAGAAGAAAGCTATATTTTGACATTTCTTCATGTACTAGATTTAGTTGACCTCTGGTATGGACAACTTCTCCATACAAGTACATGGCTGCCGATAGATTCCCAAGTAAAAGGATAGAAATTTTCGAGAACAACCTACTGAGCTATAACCTGAACTTATAATTTCCTTTGGGATGGAAAGGCAATAATGAACGCCTTCGAATTGACAATACAGTTGGCTAAATCCCTTTAATCAGTAAAGTATAATTTACGAATAATCGTTTGTAGTGTTCCACAATATTCTTTTACTATGATACAGTTCGTTTCCATGTGTAAGTTGTATTGCGTTCTACGGAACCGATAATCTAATAAACGGATGGAATCAGTAAATCCAAGAGGAATGGGGTGATATGTCCTCTCAATTTTTGGCAAAGTGAGGATCGCACACACCCTTTTTGATCTAAATATTTGAAATAAAAAACGAATAGAGTTAAAGTAATTTTTGAACCTTTTCAAAGAACCTGCAAGGTTCATACGTCCCCGCTGTGTTTGCTAAAGGTCTCTACAGACGACTTACACATGAATCCAGAACTTCCGGGCGGGACAAAAATTTGAACGTATGCCTGAGGCTGAAGTTCCCAGTCAAAAAAGTACCGTTTTCCGAAAATACGATCGTGGTTAGAAAATCCCACTATCTGTGCCTACCCGGACGGCATAAAACGTTTCGTTACTTTTTCTTATTGTCTTATATATATATTTATATTTACTGTAGAACAAGGAATGGCTTTGGCATTAAGAGTGCTCAATATTTCAAAAAAGTAGAGCAGTATGAAATAACAATGAAATAAACTTAAAATATCTTATGTCGCAACTCCGAGTTTCACGCCAAAACTTTAGCGACACAAGACATTTTAAGTTTATTTATAAAACGTAAATGAGTTTTATTTCTTTCCTGGCAGTACCTCCCCCCTTGACGAGTAAAATCGTCTGGCGTTAGCCAGAGTATAATATTAAAAGTCTGAAACCGTCGGGAAAGAGTTAAGGCAACGAGCATCACCCGGACTAGATTTAGGTTAAGCATTAAAGAAAAATTCAGCTAGCTACGCATTATCCATTATTGCATGCAATGTTGTAGGAAGGTTCCGTGACTTTATACATCAGTGATCGACGAATAAATCTGAAAAAAAAATTAAAAATTTTCATGTAATTTTTAAAAACCGAGTAATAGTGCTTTATCTGATATAGAACACGAGGCGACAGCCGAGTGTTTTAGGATCCAATAAAGCACGATCTACGAGTTTTTTAGATGACTTCTAAAACGAAACCCTTTATACACTAATTGACGAAGAAATTTTTACAATTTCTACTTCTTGAGCCGCAATAATTTGACGAAGAAAGTGAGCGAGATCTATATCAGATCTATGGATCCGTTACAGTTATGATTTTCCTTTGTATTTTCGTCATGAATTATTAAGTTTTAGAAGTGGTTATAAAAATAACGGGAATTATTTATAAACTGATATTTTGTCGACAGCCGTTCATATTTTTAATTTGCAGACGTATGATTTCAAAATCCTAACACAGTGGATATATAAGAGAAACGTAAATGATGAGGTCATGTTATCTAATGTTACATGTCGTTGCAGTATATACTATTTACGATATAATCGTGAAAGAACAGTTAAAACAACATCACATTTAGCGTTAATTCGCTTTTTATTCTGTCTATTATCATTAACTTTTATCTCATGAATTTCATGTAGAAAAGGTATTTTATGTCAGCTTACAAATCTGTGAAGATGATTTGTTCACGTCGCAACTTAAAGACAGTTCTTCAGTTCAATACCAAAGTTTGGCTAACAAAGTGGAATGCACGGTATGTTTTCTTTGATAAAAATTTCGAAAAAATTTCAAGCTGATTTCTAAACAGACATATAGTGAAGTAACGAGGGGTGTGGTGGAGGGGGAAATTGCCACGGGGAGCCAAAATAAAGGTGTTATTCGGCGGCACAATTTAAGTTTGCCCCGGGGGTGCCATTGATCACTCCAGAATATCCTGGAAGACTGGGGGCTTGGTAACCAGTGCGAGCTATCATTGGTCGTTGTAAGTCTTTAGCCAATTACTACCAGCGCAGATTTCCAAGAGCCCAGTCATCAGAGCCACTTGGGGTTTCTGTATAGGTCAACAAACAATTATTGGACCAGATTGAGCAAAATATCGTGATTTGCCAGTGGCGAGCAGATTAATTATTTGCCTCAGCCTTTGGCAGACGCAAATAACTAATCTGCGAGACACTGACAAATCACGATATTTTGTGATAACCGAATTCAATAATTGTTTAATTGTTTGATTTACTTTTTTATTCGTGTTTTATTTGTTATCCTGTTTCGTGTTTTCTCGGTTCTTTTGGGCTAGTAATGAGCTCGAGTCCTCTTCCGAGAAACTCGGCAAATCGAGCCATGTTTACGAAGGTGGTGAATAATACGCATAAGTAGAATATTATTTGCAGCAAAAAACGTTTATGCGCATGAGCAAATCATTATTTGTAGGCAGTTATTTACAGGTCACCAGGCGAGATCTCGACCAATTAAAAAGAAGAAAAGATAAATTGAATGATAAGTTGCCGTATATGATCGAGTTCAATTATTGTTTTATCATTCTGGTTTGTTTTTAAGTTTAACCTTGTTTTACTTTTTGTTAACCTGTAAGAGGAGTGTAATGTGCGTGAGTAGAGTATTACTTGCAACTAAGGAACGTTGTCCAGTAAATGCGCATGAGCAAACCATTATCTGCAGGCAGTTATTTCTGCCTTACGTAACGATCTTTCAGCCAATCAAATTACCGTGAAAAATAAATCGAATAATAACAATCTTGTTACGCTACAGTCTTGGCCATTCAAGATCACATTCACTAAATGACTCGCATCATCCAAGTGCAAACAAAGATCTGCCTTTAAGTAAGAATGAATGATCAAAAGAACAACCTATGACCCGCCATTAAACTAGAAAAATGAGCCTAATAAGAAGCCAGAGTCAGCTGACAATTTAAAAAAATATAAGATAAAACATATTCCAAAGAGGAACATCTTAAAAACTCAGAATACGAGTTAAAATCAAGACAAAAGTTAAATCAGTAATATTTCGGCTTTATTTCAAAACCATCATCAAACCAGTTAAACTACATCGAGTATGCAGATACAGTATGCAGTAGACATGGTGGATGACAGCATTCCCAATGTTTTATCGAAATATGTTCTATCTTGTATTTTTTCAAATTGTCGGCTGGTTCCTGGTTCAGGAACTCCGAAAAACCGACGCAGATCTTCACAAAATTGCTATCAAGTATCAACGTTCGTTACGAAGAATGGAGAAAGTGCAACTTGACTTAAAGTTCCTCTCTGCCTGGAAAGCTCATCAAGTTTATCCCAAATTCGTAAAGTGGAAGAACATCAACCGCATGAAAAGAAAAGCCCAATCTCGTTACCACAATCTGTTGTTCACTGATCCTATCAACGAAAAGAACTCTCACCTGAAAATCCTGACTAAGAAAACCGTCGAACTCAAAGCTGTGTTGTCTTTATGCACTTCCTGGATGAAATTTCAACTAATTTGCTTTTCAATCAACCAACTTATTCGTAACCAAAGCAATAAAATAACCCTCGACACAAAAAGAAACTGATTGAATTGAAGAAAGTACCAGATGGAACTGAAGATAATCCGAACGAAACTATACTTAAACTCTCTGGACAACCTCCTTCGGCTGAACAATGTGATGCTTTAAAACTTCACCTAAGGAGCTGTTCACATGACCCGGTCTGGCCAGGCATACCGGGCTAGCCCAGCATTGCCGGGATCCCGCCTCATATATCATTTCTATAACTTTTTCTAATTGCATTCACATTATAAACATTTGCAGTAGTTACCCGGCACAAGACCTAGACCGTAGAACGTGTGGTATAATATTGTGAACTTTTATCACTAAACCTAACCTCTGAACATAAAACGTCGAGTTATCTTATAATACTTATACCAGACTCTTCTACTTTTTACAGCTTGATTCTATTTTTGCTAAGTCTTCTCTATCATTTTCATACATTCGTGCAAAAGTTTTGAATTTCAGGTAAAATATTGTAAATATTATTGACTTCATATCAATCAAATACAACCAGTAGAATAATATATGAAACACCGTGATGAAGAAATTTTCTTTTATTCTTTCTTCAGAAAGGGCAGTGTCATTGCTGACGTTAAGCTCGAATTCTCGTCAAGTCAGCAATTTGTTTCCGCAGATGACGCAAGACACAAACATGGCCGAAATCAAAAAAATCGCCAAATCAGGTCGACAGAAGGTAAGCGCAAGTCCCAAATAGATATAGGTTAAAGTATTCGGGAGAGGTTTTTATTCAACTGTGAAGTTTAAATTTACAGTTGAATAAAAACCGACACCCGAATACTTTAACTAGTTTATATGCTCGGGAGACCATATTCTTTTGTTTTT
>JBAHVQ010000392.1:2515266-2526687 GCA_036872915.1 Nanipora kamurai | reverse complement strand
TTACAAACCAGAGTAGCGTTTGGTATGTCGGAAATTTCACCTGGTTGCCGTGAACTTGTATCTTACTGTCATTTACTCAATCAGTCAATCCGATTCTGTCATGTGAATGGGCTTTCATGGGCAATGGGTAAAACGCTGCATCAAACACTAGTGTTTCATTTATGTTAACCTGACGTATAACCTTGAAACAGAGGGTATCACAAAGAATCTCCATGTCCCACAACGGCGCCTGATTGGTTCATTGCCTCTCATTTAAGAAGCCATTTCAAAAAATCATTCTGCGTGTTTGATCACGGCATCAAAACACACGAAAGCAATGAATCGAGATTTATTGCTTTCTCGTGGTCAAATACGCAGAACGAGTATTTGAAATAGTGCATGAAGTCCTTCCCGGATAAGCTATTCTTGGCAAAAATCAAACGACGGTAATTCTGTCTGGCTTTGTAAACAAACGCTACCATGCCCTCTTATTGGCTGATATTTTTGACTTCTGGTAATGAGAGGTTCTCTCATCTTTGCCTTGTACTAAGATCATATCAATGATCAATGCCGTTTTTCCTGGTCCCTTCAGTTTTTAAGAACATCCTGCGTCCATGACTTTTTAATTAAGTCAAAATATTACCGCTTACCTGGTCGTCTTGTTTTGGCTCAGATTTTGAAAATTCAAGGTCATAGGTTTATTTTCGGTTTGTAGGTCATCTTGCATTTCTTTAAGTTGTCGGCTGCATGAATATGGATTTTAGTCTTTGTAGTGAATATAATACGTGATATAATGTATAACGAACTAAAAAGTATATTGCCAAACATTTACCTGTTAGGGTGGCTGAACACAATATTGATATTTTTTTGTACGCTCTGCTTCTCCCTACTTACACATGGCAGAGATGGAGAACAATGATTAAGGATTTTTCCTGTTCCCATGGCAATAACGGTGATTGAAAACAACCTCGAAAATTTAGTATTGTCAGATAACATGGAAATCTAGACATTACTATTTGTACAAGTAGACAGAATTACAGCATTGCAATTTATTGGACAAAAACTTATAATCGTAAGCAAAACAGAAGAAAGTTTCTGTTGTATACTGAATCGCCATCCAATTAAAATGCTTAAACGTTGTCTGTTACAATGTTCCCAAACGGGTTTTAAAAGATGTAGGGATATCTTTCCCTAAAGATGCTTTTTCTCCTTTTAGAGAATCTAGACCTCTAAATCCCCCCGTTCCATCGAATGCAGTGCAATATTAACAATTTTAACTATTCGTTTTATCCTTGACTAATGATAACATGGAACAATGTTCCATTAAACCCTTTTTCTAGTAGCTTTTCAAGTTTTTAATCTATTGTGTTGTCAACGATATAATTTATCTTTTAAATTTATTATTAATTCATTTATTATTAATTTTTTGTACAATGCATAGTTTACTATATTTTTAGCACGTTTTACGAAAGTTATTTTTAAATTTTTCTTACCACTTGGTATAGTTTACAGCTGTTTTAGGAGTGCATGATTAAGGACTAAAAATTAAGATAAGATTTGTTTATTTTATACGTTGTTTAACTGAAGAAGAAAAGTTAATAACTTGACTTTTCCATATTTAAACAAAACTGAATTTTCCAGGCAGTTTTCAATTACTGTTATTGCCATGGTAACAAGAAAAATCTTTAATATGATCCTGCCAGCTTACACTACCATCATCGATTTCCTTCTTCTCTGGTAAATTTGGAGTTAAGGGCTATAACCGTCCTAAAGTTATTTTTTAAAAAAGTAAAGGAGCGAAAAAACTAACAAAACCGTGTTCATATCTTGCTAGTAATTTACATTAAATTTTCTCGTGCCCACTTAATTGAGTGGAAACAAAATTTTAAAATAGTTCTTTGGATGGCCAACATTGAGTATGACTATAGACTAAATCAATAAACTAATGACAACTTTCAACGTCAACCCTTTCATGGATCTATTGAAATATGTATCGAAGAGCCTGTCACACAGATTATTTTATTGTTTTCCATTATTCTCTTCTGGTACTCCTCTTTTTCTTCAAAAAAAGAAATTGGAAACCTGAGCATGTAATGGTAAATTTAATGTCAAAGAGGTATGATAGATAAAAAAGTAACTGGGATCAACTGCTTATGGAATTAATATAGTTTGGCCTGGAGCCATAATGGCTGACAAAACTTAATTGAACAAAGTCTGCATCGTAAACCAGAAAATTTTTTTAACTGGTATCATACGAATTACCCGGAAGGTAGCAAACTTGATCAGCCAGCTCAGAAGTCATTTCTTTCTTAATTCATCCAGATTAAAATCTACCATTTTGATTCTAACAAACGTTCATTATGATTTATAAAATTGCGTAATTATATTTCTAATGTTTTAATTTTTTGATGATGTACGAGAGGTCATCGAGGTGAAACAACGTAACTGAAAGGGCACTATTTTTGATCGGTCACAAGTTAATGAACCCTCGATGAATTGAAGTGCTGTCTATAACTTGACCCTTCCTGAGTTACCATTCCTTGTAAAAGAAAAAGTGGTCATTTGTTTGCTTACATGTTCCTGCGTGGCCGATGTAAATAGAAGAAGTAGTGAAAACGGGCGCTTATTACAGATTTTAAGGGTCTGTTATTTTTACACTAGCTTTGTCAGTGTGAGTGAGATATGATTCGTAATTATCCACCGTTTATTTCCTTTAGATAGCTCAATGCCAAAGGATTCACGAAACCAAGAAGTGGTTACTTTCTCGTCAACTGTTACTGGAAGCTCGGTGAATAACCCCTCAAAGTATTCACATTTCTTAACCTCAAGCTCTGTTGGGCAAAGCACACTATTTGTTCCATCCACACCTGGATCAACATTACTTTCATCAAAAATAGCGTCTTTTAATCCTTCACCTACAATTGCCTCTTTTTCGGTTGACAGCTCAACAGTGTGGCAAAATCACACTAGTTCAAAGTACAGCACTGTGAGGGGAAGCTCATCTTTTAATCCTGGTTCATCGCGTTTAATTCATGAAATTCCACCAAAAATTTACAATTCTGTAGTTTCATCTATGTCGACTGTACCAAGTACATCATTGTCGATTACGTGCACAACAATAATCCCAATAAACTCAACAAAAATCGTTCCGACAGTTCTAAATTCTGCGAAATCATTTCCTACCAATATTACCAACAACGTTAACTCTACATTTACAATGGTACATTCTAGAAGCGAAATCAAATTTAGCGAACATGATACTTCCTCTTTTGCACATCTGGCAAATTCAACAAGTCGCTCTTTAAACACTCAAGCGAGCAGCAGCGCAAGGTCTACTTTAACCTCTGTTCTGGAACGTGATCTGTCAACCTCCACCCCAAAGTCTACCTCAGAGGTTATTCATCCGCCTTCATCAATCATCACTATAGATTCGACATTAACTAATCAACGAACCAATTCCACGTCGAAGAAAATTAGCGCCAAAGCCACAGCCTACTCTTCATTTCGCTTGTCGAAATCTTCAAGGTTTTTTTTCCATCAGCAATCTTACAGCCAAAGTCCAAGTTTTACCTCTACAGTGAATGAAAGTCATCACTTAATGACGAACACTAAAATTTCTTCAGTACACCTCGTTACTAATACCACGGTTTACGAAAAAAACACAATATCTTTGGTTTCAAGTTTTACTAGAAAATCAATCGATGCCCATTTAGAAAGCTATTTTCCAAGACAAACTTCAGACTTGGTTCAAGTGAAGTCTCAAAATCTATCCGTCCATACCAGTTCAATCAATGTTTCGAAAAACTCAACATATTCGCAGTTAACACCAGCAAACACTGCATCGACGTATACTTCAACTGCTCACCAGATATCGGCTACCTATATTACATTTACTAAATCTTCCATTAATTCTGCGATCAACACTTCTAGAAACCTCTCGCCAGCATCCATTAGCTTTCAGTCAACTAATCGCTCAACTGATCAACTAATATTGCCCACATATTCTTTACAAACAAGTTACTTGACAAATGCAGCAATCTTTGGTTCTACGTCTAAATTGTTGAACTTTAAAAATTCATTATCCACTCGCAGGTCTTCTTTCAACGTAATCCATTTATCGAATTCGTCCCTAATCTCAACTCGCATATTTCCCACGCATCTCGTATCTTCTTTCAGTGTTATTCGATCCAGTCTAAACCTCTCATCAGCATTTGTTCGATCATCGAGTAACTTCGTAAGTTTAACCAATATCTCGTCCGCCGTTGCGTTCTCCAAGTCTTTCCTTAAAACAACTTTCCACATTTCATCAACTAATATTAAGCCTACTAACTTATTTATATCAACCAATACCACCACTGGTCCCTTCACGTCTACTCCTATAACTTCACCACTCAATTTTTCCTTACATTCAACTAATATCACCAGTTCAACTCTGTCATTTACTACAATAATTTCACCATTCAGTTCTTCTTTAAATTCAATCAACTTAACCATTGCATTCAGAACACGAACTTTCACTATTTCAGTTTTTAGTTTTCCCTTAAATTCAAGAAATATTACCAAAGTTCTCTCCACTTCTACCATTATTCCATCTTTTAATTTCTCTTTAAATTCAACCCATATCACCAGTGCACCCACGATACGTACTTCCTCCATTTCACCAGTTAGTTCTTCATTAAATATAAGAAATATCACCTCTAAAGCCTTCATAAGTGCTTTGACCATTTCAACTGTCAGTTTTTCTGTGAATTCAATCAATTTTACAACTGTACCAATCCCATTTACTTCTTCAATTTTACCTTTCAGTTCTTCTATAAAATCAACCAGTATCAATACATCATCCTTCACAAGCACTTCTATCATTGCATCTTCGAGTTTCTCTTTTAATTCGAGCAATATCACCAATGTATCCTTTTCACCTACTTCTGCAACTTTACCTTTCACTTTTTCATTAAATACTATCAATATCACCACAGGGCCATTTCCATTTAATTTCTCTATTTCATCTTTCAGTAATTCTTTAAATTCAACGAATATCACTATTGCTACACTCCAATTTACCACAACAACTTCGCTTTCTAGTTCTTTTTTAAAAGCTGCAGATAACACTGCTGTACCCCACATAAGTACTACTGCCAGTTCATTAATTCGTTTTTCTTTTAATTCAACAAGTATCTCTACTGCATCATTCACAAGTTATTCTTCTATTTCATCTTTTAACTTCTCTTTATACTCAATCAACAACACTGATGTGTCCTTTACTCGTACATCTACCACGTCACCTATCGTTTCTTATGTAAATACTACCAACATTACTACAAAATCCCTCATGCAAATGACAACCATTCCATCTATCAGGTCTTCTTTAGATTCAACCAATATCATAACTGTTCCTTTGCCGTCCAATTATACAATTTCCCCCTTCAGCTCTCTTTCAAATTCAGCCTATATTTCAACCAATATCATCACTACACCACTTAAAAATACTTTTATTATTCCACCATTCAGTTCTTTAAACTCAACCTATACCACAACTATACCTTCCACAATTACTTCTGCCATTTCAACTCCGCTAAGTTTTTCTTTAAATTCAACCAATATTACCAATCCACCACTCCAATTAACATCGACAATTTCATCTACGGTTTTTCATTTAAATTCAACGAATATTGCCACAAAAACCCTTACACGTACGTCAACCATTTCGCCTTTCAGTTCCTCATCAAATTCAACTAATATTACCGCTGGACCTCTTCAATTTACTCCTACATTTTCACCTTTCAGTTCTTTAAATTTACCCTATACCGCAACTGTATCACACTCGATTACTTCTGCCATTTCAACTCACAGTTTTTCTTTTAACTCAACCAATATTATTTATACCCCTCTTCAATTAACTTCGACAATTTCACCTATGATTTCTCCTTTAAATTTAAATAATATCACCATAAAAACCCTCACAAGTACGTCAACAATTCCGCTTTTTAGTTTCTCTTTAAATTCGACTAGTGTTACCAATTCCCCTCACCTAATTACTCCAACAATTTCGCCTTCCAATTCTTTAAATTCAACCTATACCACAAGTGGACCACATATGATTTTTTCTGTCCCTTCAACCCACAATGTTTCTTTTAACTCAACCAATATTACAGATACACCTCTCCAATTAACTCCCACAATTTCAGCGATCATTTCTCCCATAAGTTCTTCTTTCGCTTTACCTTTAATCTCGTCTTTAAATTCAACTTATATACCTTCCTTAACCTCACGCCACTTCACCCACCAATCTTTCTCAACTCACTTACTATCCATAAACTTGAGTGTGAATTCCAAAACCACCCAATTAGCAACTCACGTGCCCCTTGCCGCCTTTAATGCAACAACAATTCCTCAAAAAATAACTGCATTCTCTTACACTACCATGAATTCAACTCGCCAAGTTTCAACTAACAACGTCCAAGCAATGAACTCTTCAGTGGCCTTCACAAATGTACAGCCTTCAAGTCGCACATCATCTCTTACGAGTATGTTTCAATCGACCTTGCAAATATCCTCTCATTACTTCTTCACGACAAATGCTACGTCTGGTTCATCTACGATGGATGTGTCAGTAACAGAGCTTCAATCGACAACCACGGTCTTCTCCGAGTACATCAATCTTACAAGTCACTCAGTTCGTAACACAAATAATCCCGTTTTGAATTCAACTTTCTTTTTAGTCTCCGCAAAATCAAGCAGAACTCAGTTCAAACCGCAGATGTCTTTTTCCATCTCCTATAACCTCAATACATTTTCAACCGATGTTCAAACTACGACTGGTCTTATTTCTTCCACAGTAGTTCAACCTTCCAGACAAATTACCCCGTCGATAACTATTTATTCCAGCAATTCAATGTCAACCCGGACGACTACGTCTGTTAATTCAACTGGTATTCGTAAAATATCATCAAACATCACAATTGTCAACAAAGTGTACAGTCGTCAACTTGGTAATAGTTCTTCAAGGGAATATATTGAACTGAAAACACAGGTGATATCTGCAGTAAGTATATCCGTCTTATTGAATTATGATGGAAGTCTCATTCTTTATAAATTATATATCGTTTACCACGACTCTGCCTAAACTCTGGTTGTAAACCAAATGTCACCACCAGCGACTTTCCACTCATACATGCAAGATCAAACGATAACAAAGACTTACTAATTTTCAAATGAGGATTATAACAGATCCGGAATGTTTGTCTTTTGTTCAAAATAATTTTTCTTTTTACACTTCACGCTGAAGAATGACACTCTGAACACACAATATTAACTTAGGCCACTAAAATTTAGTGTGAGACCATTACACGTGTGATTCTGTTTCTTGTGATTGTCATATTTCGTAATAGTGTTAATGCCAAGTTTTCCTTCAATAGACCGGTTACTTCACCGGCATTACCATCAATGTAAATACAGAATTCATGACCACGCTCTCGGCAACGGCCTTCGTAGCTAAGTTGGCAGAGCACTGCACCAGATTCCCAGAGTCGCGGGTTCTATTCCCAGAGAGTTGAATTTTTCGCAACTGGTCCCACTTCGGTATTAGAATGTATAATTTCTACACTAGAAAATTTGGTTTTACTTAATATAGAGCCTATATCTGTTATCGAATGACCGCGCGTGTCTCCGACGAAGGACCTTCGCTCAAAACGTCGGTTTTTCTACACTTAAGTTCCGCAGTTTCCCAACGCTTTTAGTTTTCAAGTCGTTCAAAACTGCCAACGCAGCACTCTATTTTGATAGTCATTATTTTATTGTCGTAATTTCACTAAATCGTGCTTCTCATTGACTTAATTTTAAAAAATCTTTTTGTAAATAATTTGAGATCATTTCGAATTTGAGTTTGCAGTTTCAAACGATTAAAGTCTTAGGAAATTTTTGCTGATCAAACTTTTTTTTCTGAGTCCATGGTTTCGGTTTCCACAGTTTGATCAGCAAAAATTTCCTTAGAATTTGAGATCATGTTGGGCATAGTTCAAGTTAAATGCTTCGGCCACTTTGAATTTTTCTAGTTTAGATTGTTGGCGATAAAAAATTGTGGTGCCCAATCATCTTTTTGAATATGTAATATCATTGTTATATTAGCATGTTTAGTAGAAATGACATTTTCCCCCCTTATGCTCGAATTTATGGACAATGACCTTGGTATTAAGGTCAATACCAAGGCCAAAATCAGAACAAGTGAAGGTCATTCAAGGTCAACCTGAGCAAAAATACTGACGTTTCATGGGTCCAACAAGGGCCTTCACTCGAATAGTCAGTATACCTGTATTTCTATTCTAAAGTTCCGGCAGTTCCGTAATCTCATTGTTTCCAGGCTGTACCTCTAAAAGTCCAAATCTGATTGTTCTATTCGTAACAGAATGAAATGTTTCTTTGTTTTATTCAGCTGACCCCTGTGTTTGAGGGCATAGAAGGATTCGTAGAACTTCAGCTCCTTGGATTCAGGTCAGTGTGCGGTTTTTGCTGTAGTACATAAGGCAGTCCAAATCATCATTTTCGTGACGTTATATTTCTTGAAAGAGTATTCGTTAATCAGAAAAGCCTATCAAAAGATACAACATACACAAACAACATTAGCTAGTGTGTGGATTATACTTATCCTCACGTATAAGCACTATCTTCAATTTTCGTGAATGAACTTTTCTGAAAATTGATATCAGGATATATTTTTTTCACTGAAGAATTACATTTCAAAATATAAGGGGCGGTTATCTTAACAGATACTTTGCAATAGAATTTGTGAATTTTAGAAAGTTACATTTTTCAAATATTTTGGAAGTAAGATGTGTTGCTCACCTGTTTGCTTCATGTACCAAGTTTTAATGAAATTCACGGAAGGAAACATCCAAATGTTTAACATTTGTGCAGACGCGTACAGTGCTGTCGTGACAGAACTTGATAGAATAACAATTCAACAAGATAATTATTTAAGCAGGCTTGCCGCTCCATATTTAAACAACGAAAGGCTCGTTCTTCAAGCTTCTGAGTTTTCATAAAGCTTGAAGAACGAGCCTTTCGTTGTTTATATCCAAGCTTGCAAACATCTACACTCTCTACGCTCTGTAGATTGAGTTTGCCCCATATTTAGTTACCAGTCTCTATTAAACTTACCTCAGGGAGTCCCCTTGAGCTGTCGCGAGAATCTCTTGTGCACTAGTACATTTATAATGAATGAACTCGACAACTCACTGGAAGAGCAGCTGTACGGTAATCTGAAAATGTGAGTTCGACTCTTGCTCAAGTCAACTCAATTTTTTGAGTCAACTTTCGTAGTATCGGTTGATTATGGAATTCTCTTTTCGTGTTGTTTTTCATTCTTATTATTTTGTATTCTTTACCTAAATGACATAGCTGTAATTATACGAGTATGTTTGAACACACAAGCCACTAGTTGTCTGTTTCTCGCTGGTTTAATAACATGGACTTGTCCCCACATAAAATTTTTAATCTTTTGAGCTCTCGGTTTCCATCATTAGGTTTTGGAAGAAAATATTTTGGAAGAAAAAATAAAAATTGAACAGAAATTGATAAATGTTTGAGATTATGACCTCAAAATTGAAACATGAGTGGAGTTGAAATGCTGAACTGTCAATCGATGGTGATTAAAAAAGCTTGGAAGCGACTAAATTGTTGAGGTACATTACCATGTGAGACAAGTGTCCGAGTAATGTGATTTTTTGCTACACAATAAAACCTGCACTTATTATTTACAGAAATGGGAGTGTTATAGTACATTTTGAGGTAATCCTAAGCAGTACTTCCAGCATAACAAAGAACGAGGTGAAGGACGTCCTTTTAGCTGCCAATGGAACGAACAAACATCTGCTAATCTTTTCCGCCATAAAATTGAAAGGTAAGCAAATGAGCATATGTTAGTTTTTTAAGACAAGCAGATAAACCATAAAATTTAACGTTTTAACAAATCAAAAAATTCCTTGTCAGAGCTTTGTACGTCTGGATATTGCATGGACCATGGGACGTGCTTCGAAACCAAACCCACTGAATTACAATGCAGGTAACCAAGTAATACACCAATTTATAAACATTGCAATACACTACTAACTCTTTGAAACTATTATTGGCGACTACTGCCTTAGTATCCTTGATGACGAGAAAAGACTAATATAGATTTTGTAAGAAAAACAAATACACCAAGAGTTCGAAACAAATAAAAATACTAAAGAAGTAAGCGTACCTTCGTCTACAATAAGAAAAGGGATAGTCAAGCTTTATTTGTCTTATTATAAGGGGTGCTTCATACAAATGCACTCTCCCGCTCAATTTGAAAAGTTGTAATTTAATTACTTACGTGAGTATACAATTTTAGACAATATAAAATAAGAACAAGACGTCCATATCTATATAACAACGCCATCAGGCCGTGCTCAAATGTTTGATGGGGGGCATTGTTTCTGGGGCATCCTGTATTTGTCTTACAATCAAATATAATTGTTACATGTCGCCAGCGTATGCGTGGACATTTCAAAACGATGTTCGTTTTTTCCAAGTAACCCATAGATTATTTGAAATGAAATGTTTATTCGAAGGTACAAAAATGTTTAATAGCAAATAAATTAGTAATACCAGACTTATCGAAATCTTGGAAATAATTCAAGCTTATTGGTAAATATTTGATATGCTCGTAATTAAAAAGATATTTTGCTTAACCTGATCAAACTATATTTACTTGCAGCAGTTGTTTCATACAAAAAAAACTAACTTAAACATCATCATCTTGATCTTAATTTAGGTGTAAGTCGAGATACACCGGAGAAAGATGCAGCTTATTTTTAACGGGTAAAATTCAACACTACTTCTTTTTATCCATAAATTTAGCGATATAGTAATCAATTCTGTTTGAGCAACGATTCTATTTTTATTTGGGTAAAATCCTGCGTGAGTTCATAGTTAAAAAAACCAGTATTTTATGGTTGTGTTTGAAAAGAAACATGCGCTCGTCAGGAAAAAAGCTACCCATGTCGTACCTCATGGTCTATTGGACAATTGTAAAGGTTCTAAAGATTGTGAAGCAGTAGCCAAGCGAAGGATAAGCACAAGTGTGTCAACTGGCACTGGGAGCCAAAATTAATGTCACCAAAAAGATTTGTATATAAATACTTACCAAATACTTAAAATATCGCAAAAGTTGTTTCAATTTTATCCTGCTTAATGTTATCATAAAGTTGTTCGTATTATTTTTTAGTTTTCAAGTTGGCATAGGGAGAGAAACTGGCGGGACTTAAGAATGCTTAAACTAACGTTTCGAGCGAAGGCCCTTCGTCGGAGTGAAACGTAGCTAAAATAGAAAAAAAATAAGTGGTGCTTTTATATTGAGAAGAAATCATGTGACAAAAAGATGACCAATAGGATTTAAAAATCGATAACAAACTAGCTAATGAG
>JBAHVQ010000392.1:2456090-2496851 GCA_036872915.1 Nanipora kamurai | reverse complement strand
TAAAAACTAGTTATTCCTACCGCGGAGCTGTGTCCTGGAATGGATTACCATCAGAAATTATTGATGTGTATGAACAAGTCTCTACAGGATCTTTTAATAACCATTACTACCTGTCTATGTTACTATGTGATAATTACTTATTTTGTACAGGGTATTTGTAGACTAGTTGCTTGTAATATCATACGGTCCTTTGAAAATCAGGCAACTGAAAGGCTACCGTATTTAAAATAAATTTAAATAATAATAATAAAGACATTTCCATATTTGGCTTACATAGCGTACATGGCGACCAACAAAACATGCATAAAATTTGAATAACAAAGCAAGCGACATAAGTATTTTCAACTTTATTTTTTTTTCTACTTTTTAAAGTAAAGACGGTCTTGTTCATACAAAAGCAGTTGTTTAGCAACTATATATGTCCAGGTTTGCGTAAATTGATTCTCAATATTTTGGGTGGTTTAGAAGACGTTATCATATCCAGAACACTCTTCTCTTTTCATCTAAAGACTGAACTATTCGTTGGTAAAAGATCTTCTGCAACGCAAGATACGATGAAATTCAAGTTTAGATATGGAATTATTTCCAGTGAAGTATTTAAAATTGAACTCTCCTTATACGATATTATAAAACAAGGTAAAACGTCTCAATGCTCAAACGTACCGATAACAGAGGAACGTCTCTCTTAGTCAATTTGAAGGGAAAATCTTGTTTGTGGTTTTATTGCAGTAATACGATGACCACGGGGGAAATATAGGATACTGCGTAGGCAGTATATAAAACAGCGTAGAAAGTTTAAAGGTTAGTAAACTGCTGAATTTCTGTAGGAAAATTCGAAAAAACGCCCTTCTTCAGAGAGTGAAACGTGTTCAAAAACATGATTCGATGTTCATGTGCATGGTATAAGATCACCTGTCGTATGATACTTCATATTAAAAACAGACAATGTATACAGATTTGAGTGTATACATACATTTAAAAATATACAAGTAAAGGATCGAATTAGGAGTAAGTAAGACAGACAGAGTAGTGCACGGAGTGTATGAGTTTGTACACGTTTCTAGACCACGTATTTTTAATTCCACAACTTGTCTTTCCGGTCAATATAACATCACTATTTTACCACGTTTTTATGAGACGGTAGCAACATACAACAAATTATCTACACGTTAAATATATTTTTTACGAAGTTGGTACGTCGTCAACGATCGATCGATTCGGAAGTAATTCTCATTTGGGAGTTTGGAAAGTAGGGACGACGACGTCAAGAATATTTCATTGTTTGTACTAAGCCATGCGTCGTTGGTGTTAAAACACTAGATGGCTGTTTTCTCTCCTCTCAAATAAAGTCGAGACTTCGCTATAACACATATCTGTATAATGCGCGATACGGTATATAATGGTTGATACATAGTGTGTATAAAAAGAACGCTACCCAATTAAAAATTACAATGATTATTCTTCAGAAATAACTTGCTGTACAAAAGGTAATTTGTAAAGAATATTGACGAAACATGACTAAGGTAGGGGTTTCTTTTGGCACACACTGTATGGATCCCAGAACCTTCATCACCCAGATTTACCGACTTTTGAACAATGTATTACGAATATATATACAGGTATATAGAAATAATCAGTCCATCAGATCACAAATCAAATGTTGTTCTTTTTTATGGGTATATCGAAGATGCCATCATGGATTCAAGTAAATCCATCGTTAGCAAGCAGATCACCAGAAGCCAATCAAATGAGACAATGAAAATTACATCCGGAAAATGAAAGTGAAAGAATAGATTTGCCTCTGAGAGAATTCTCTTGATTGCAGTTCTTAGAAGT
Organism: Nanipora kamurai; assembly: GCA_036872915.1. Lineage (NCBI taxonomy): Eukaryota > Metazoa > Cnidaria > Anthozoa > Scleralcyonacea > Helioporidae > Nanipora > Nanipora kamurai. Next base: position 2,495,015 of record JBAHVQ010000392.1, on the reverse strand, counting down.
GGATCAATGTTATTACCAAAGTTTTTCCCGCGCTAAATGTTTACGTCGTTGTGACAACACGAAAATACAAGCGTGCTCATTTAGGATTAGGTCGAGGAATACCCTGATGGCTAAATATTATTGATTTCTTTTGTATTAGTAAAAATATTACGTCGTAATGACATGTAGGATAAATGATACGTATGGAAACAGAGTACTACCTGAATGTTTTCTTGAAATTAATGACTGGTTCTTCATTACGGGTGCTCCTCCACCAGGACGTCCCCAAAAACTATTCATTGTTCTAACATGCTTAAATAAGAAAAAAGGTTTAAAGAGAACTGCATTTTAGTAGTTGTTAGGAAGATTCTACAATTGTCCTACCCAGCTTAAGTCTGCAGGGGATTTTCTCGTGATAACTTAACGCTATTAATGAGGATGCATGTGCAGTGTTTCGATGTTATTTCAGAATCATCCTCAGGGTAATAACCTTCGCACCTTCAGATAACTGTTTTCGTGTTTCTCAATACCCCGAAAATTACCCGTAAGTTTTCAACCATCATTTGAAATATTCTTCTTGTATTGTTTAATATGTCTATTGTATAAAACAAATAGATTTTTCGTCATTTTTCGTTTGTCTTTTGAACTGAAGAGAGAAGCGAGTTTAGTGAGTTGAGAAGGTTTTGAAAGCTAAAAGCATTTGTCTGTAAGCCAAAAATTTGACTAAGTCCGGACATCTTTTAAAAGTTTCACATCGGAAGATAATTCTGCATGTTTTTTATGTAGTATTACTTGTCGGAACTCGTCCGATGACAGTCCAAGATGGCGCCGGACACTTTTGGCAATACAAAAGTACCAGAAATTCGCAGTCCAGTTACATATATTCGCAGTCGAGGCCAGTGGAGCGAGCGCAATGGAACGGAGATTTGAATTCGCACCTTCACGATACCAGTTCGTCGCTCTGACCGGGTTAGAGGTAGAATTAATAGTGAGGAAATTTAAATATGTGTGAAGCTAAAATTAATATTTTTTATGATTGATCTGGATGGATGAAATGTTGTGTCGATTCTATGAAAGTTTAAAAGAATTTGAAATACTAACATCAAATGATAGTTCACGTTCTTTTGTTTTCTCCATTTGTCTTCTTCTATTTCTTTCACTGGCCATTTCTTGCAAATCTTCGTAGTAATATTTACTGTTGTCATTTTTCAATCGTCGAATTTGAAATTTCTGGGAAATGGCAGAAATGAAATCCATTCAATGTTTCGACTGATATATATACATATTTAATCTCAAATAAATTTTTACTCATTCTGTCAACCCTGACAAAACCAGTCGTAAATTGTGTAAATTAATTGTGTTTCCACTTCCAGTTGTTTAAATTAATTGTGTTTCAATAAACTATTCTGAAATTTTTGTCAAGATTTAATCACGAAAATCACTGAATACCTTAAATTTAAAGAGAAGCTGCACTGTAGAAATCCCCAAATAAAATTTTGGAATTCACAAATTTTACATCGCACATTTTTGTTGAACTATTATAAGAGTTGTATATTGTATTATTGAACTGATTTATGAAATGATGGGTGACTGGATTCAGTGAGGAGTTACAGGATCTCCATACATCCACCACCTCAAGTACTAATCACGATTCAAAGGCTTATTAACTAACTCGTTCTCAATCTCCTCACGCGAGATCTCATTATAAAAAGTACTTCAAAGGAATCACATCAAATGCTTTTCTAGTATTTGATCCTTACCTCACGAGTTACATCTGACGTACCCTTCGGATTTCCTCGTACTTCTTTGGTATGTGAGTCGTAGTTAGGTCGCCCTACTTTTCCTTGACGCACCCAATTGGCAACATCAACCCCATCCTATGGCAAATCGAATGATACAACGTTGAAAACCGACGATAATAGTTGGTCTATTGAAATATGCCTGAACGTCGTTGAGTTTGTGAGAATGAAAGAATTTTTAATTACGAAAGAAAGAATTAATAAATAGTAAATTCATCACGAAAAAATTATGATAATCTATAAAGAGTAAGCAATTTAACAATATCTCTTCTTGCTTCTTCAAGTTAACTTCAGATGCACATAAAATATTGTTTGTAGAAAGTTTTGATAAAAGAGAATCATCTAAATCTTCTCGTAATCCCCGTCGTTGCATAATTAACAATGACAGATTTCGAATCTGTCATATAATTTCCTTGGTCAGTTAAACCATCTTTTCGGTTTAACAGGCCACTTACACTCACGAGCTATCTGACTTCAACTCTCATTAAAATAGTAGGTATGGAATTATGAATCCAAAAAACGCATAAAAGTCTCGGTCATTTATGTAAAATTCATAAGTAAAATTGTAAATGCTCAAGACTCAGATGATCCAAGCTCCAGACTTCCACTTAATATATTAATTATATGCATTTTCTTAAGGTATAATCCGATGCCCGCGGTTTTAAGCGGATCGAGGACACGTGACTTCTTGGTTCTTTAACTCTATTCGGTACGACCCCTCAAATATACGACATGACTATACTACGAAAACTTTTGTTATTTTTACCTACTTCCTGTCTGAATCTCAATTCTAAAGTAAGTTTTCTGAAATTTGCATAAAAAATTGAGTCAGAAAAGTGTCTTTTTGCGCGTAATATGTGACAGCTCGTTGCTGCGCAGAGAACCGTGACATAAAGTTTAGTACAAGTTTTTGAATAATTTTTTTCAATTTCCTCGGACCTCAGCAAGTTAAGGCCCGTTTATGCTGGCGAACTTTGCTGCGACATTTCTCATCCTGACTAATGTGATCGAATGGACTCACTCGCAAAAGTGCTGAGCCAAAAAGATTGGAACAAATGGTTCAATGCATTTGCGATTGAATCAATTTGAATGCGTGCATCAAGATCTGATTTATCACAGCAAAACTCGCTAGTGTAAACGAGTCTTAAATGTAAACAGGACGTCGACAGGCGTTTACTCTCGTGTTTCCCCGGCAACCTATCCAGAAATAGCTTATCTTGAAATAAAAAAGACTGTCACCAACTTCAATTAGTAGTTACTAGAATTCTTAGCACAGACTTATTGTAAGCAGATCAGAAGTGCCATGGCAACACCGAGAAAACTCAAAATGCAATCTATTGCCTGAAGCCTTTTACATTTCATTAATAGATAGCATCATTAGTGGTTCTATGAAGACTTATACAATAACTTTCATACTTCATGCACTTCTTTAGTCGTTGGCCATGATCTATTAAAGAACAGATGCACGGATAGCGTCACTATAACGGTAAACCAATCGCGACCCTTCGCGTATTTATAACTAGCCAATGACGTTGCTTTATTTGTATAGATCATGGATTACGTCAGATAACTGTTTTCGTGTTTCTCAATACCCCGAAAATTCCCCGTAAGTTTTCAATCATCATTTGAAATATTCTTCTTGTATTGTTTAATATGTCTATTGTATAAAACAAATAGATTTCATTTTTCGTTTGTCTTTTCAGTTATAGATGCACAGAGGACGTCACAACGTGGTAAGAATATCGGTGACTCATTCACCCATCGCCTCATGGGCCAAGTTTTGTTCTTACCACGTTATCACGTCATCTGTGCATCTATAATTGAACAGACAATGGAGAAATGAAATCTGTTTGTTAAATAAATCGGTACCTCACACTCAGAACGATCGACCCTGAGTGACGAAGACACTAGACCAAAAGTGAGGTCGAAACGTGGGGTCATAAACGGTGGCTTTACAAGCTACGTTCGCAATTTTTCAAGCCAGAGTAACGTCAAATCATGTCTGGTGTCCAAAAGTATTTGCCATTTCTTAATTAAAAAAATAGTGATTTATTTGTCTAGATTCTCCTTAGTGCAGCATCTTTTTCGATGAAATTTTTACTGAGACAATACAGATTCTTCTCAATATGAATTGGAGAAAAAGGTACTTTCTAGCTATTTGCTTCTGGTGGTTTTTTCCTTCCTCATTAACAGGTTCACGTAATGTGAACGAGACGACATTTGTATATCATTGGTATAAGAGTGGTTATCCCAACTGCAAGGGTGGTTATTCGGGACTATTCTAGCGGCTAGTTACAGAAAAGAATTTCAGGCCAACACACCAGGTCAAAATCTTAAAAGTCTAGGTTTAGGCTGAAGATTGCGTGGTATAATCGTAAGATAATTTCTCGAGGGATTTCTTCGTAAGTTCAGACTGACCTTTCAGTCCGGCTAATCGGTCTGGAAGTTCAGTCTAGGGCTGACATTCTCCAAGTATATAGCGCTAAAAAGCACTGGAGGACCGTCCACTGTAATCCTTTCCATGAAGAAAAATCCACAGTTAACTGACCCATCGTTGTCAATATCTTTCTGTTCACGGTCATTTCCAATCTATTGAATTCAGACAAAACTTGCTCAGTTTTCACTCAAGAACTTACTGATTTGTTGTTGTTACTTCGTTCATCTTCGCGTAAGGCATCCGCTTCTTGTCGCTGTTTTTCTAATAAAAATAATATAAATTTTCCATTTGTAATGTTTTCAAATTATTCTTACAAATTCAAAAGCTTTACTGAACCTCGACGGTTTCGGCACTAATGTAATGTTTACGTTGTATCCCGCAGTTTCAAAACGTATCTGTTGCAAGCGTAAATAGATAAGGATCGGCGCCGTGCAATAGCCGATGCAACACCAGATTTAGACAAAGCGTTTGCCCAAAACGTTGTTCCATTAAGTAGTTCGTAAAATAGCATGTCATAGTGGCAGCCCCTTTCAAATTCATGTGTCTACCAAGCTAACCTACCAAGAGTTTTCAAATACTCCTTTCTTCTGATGGGATCTCTTTTTATTTGAGCTGATCCTTCCTACAGTGAAACGAACAGTTATTTTGAGAATACATACAGTAGACCTGGCTGACAATGTTATCCTTGCCCCCCGACCTTCCTACCACGTTATCATTGGCCAGTTTTCCTGTGGTGTGTGCCATTATATTTCCTTGTTCGTCTTTTAACGGAGCCCCAGCACCAGGCCGACCCCATGGATTGTACGACGTTGGTTTGGGGCTAAAATCTCGAACAAAAGCTTCTATAAAAGCAAAAATATTTTGCGTTCAAGAAATGCTTTTGCAAATGGACAAAAATTTAACAAAAAGGGTTTAGTAAAGTTAAAGATTAAGAAGATCATTAAAATGTTAATAAGAATTTCAGCAACTGAAGTACCAGGCGAGAATCTAAGGCGAGCCCGGTAACTTTTACAGGATATTGGCGTGTGAGAGGAAGAGTTAATTTTACAGAATTTATTGACCAGTAAGACAAAATAACAAGCAGAAAGGTGAGAGATGGAAGATTGAAAGAGAGTTGCGCAAAAAAAGACCAGTGTGTTAGCATTAAAGGATGGATTAAATTTTCAAATTAAAAAGACAATTAAAACTGAACTTCTTATCAGGGAAAGGATTTTAATTCGCAAATTTAATCCATCTCTTAATGTTAACACTGGTTCTTTTCCACTAACTTTCTTTTAATCTCGCATCTCTCATATTTCTGCGTATTATTTTGTCTTACTCGTCAATAAATTCTCTAACATTGACGCCAATATCATGTAAATATAACATTACATTAACCGTAGTAATCTTATCTCATACTTGTAAACATAACTAATTATTCATTCTCTGATGATGTTGCAGGTCAAAACGTTAGAAATATAAAAGTTTTTTAAAAAATTCGTATTCTCCGAGTTTTTTTACTGGGCTCTGCTATTAGCCCTTAGGAGAAGGTTGATTTGTTCGTATGAAAAGGGAACAATCACAGAAACCATTTTAATTTCCTAAACACTCACGTCCGTTTGTGTTCTTGTAAAGTGTTGCTTTTTTTCTTGAATTTACGTTCCATTTTGGGTTGCCGTCAGATGAATTATTTTCAGGTATTCCATAACCACCTAATTGTTCCGGCTAAAATGAATGCAAAAATAAAAAAAAACGTCAAAAAGTAGTATGATTGACCTTTGATGATATGGTATTACTGACGTCTGAGAGAGGAGAGGAAGAGGAGGCTATCTCTCTCCAAATTGAACAGATTACGAGTATTCAATATCATTTATTAAATTTCGGACAAAATGAAATATTTCCGTGTACGTGATGGCTTCATTTCACATGATGGAGAATATTCAGTACCTTGGTTTCGTTATTTAATCCAAGAAAATTTTTCACGAGCTTTCCATTTTCTCTTCTTTCAGGAATTCCACCATACCCCTTTCCCCATGGGTCGTAAATATTGTCCTAAATCATTTTAAATAATTTTTGGAGTTCAGAACTGCACAGTCTAATTGCATCTCTATTTGCTTCAGAATGTAAGGACTTACTTGTGACTCTGATATTGGATGTGCTGGACCTAAGGGAGAAAATTAATCACTTGTTTGAAAATAGAAAACAGTTTGTTTTAGCGATTTGAATTTACATCCTTGGATATAACTTGTTAAGACAAGTATCAAAGGCTAAAAAAATGACGGTCTTATAGTTCTGGAACTCATAAACCTACATCTCCAACCCCCATTGCTCCATGTTATTCATTACGTCTTGCAAAATAGTTTACTGAACACAACAATGAAAAAGTAAAAGATGTAGATTGAAAATAACTAATTAATAAATTGTTTTTAGAAAATTAATTGTTTCAACTGTTTTGTCCGACATTGTTGAAAGGCATAGTAAAACTAAGGACGAATTACATTATAGTTAAATTTATAATTGTAAAACTCATTAATAATTTATAAGTAAAATTCAAAAGAAACTAATGTTTAATCAAACCAAATGAAATTTGCTTTGTAAATTCATTTAGGGTGTCTTCGCAGTCATGGTATGACCTTCATCAAATTATTTATCTCAGCTAACGGGACATATGCCAGCACATATGAAATACTCTTAACATACCTTCAGTTTGAACTCCTCGGGTGACTTCTCGATTACCAAAAGGATTGGTTTCAATCTATAAATCAAAATGATGATGTTGCAATTACGAAATACAGCATAAGAAGAGTTCAGACTTTCTTACTCGTTAATACTAAATTTGTAACATACTCTGCATAATTTGTACTGCAGAATTATTTGCACATCTCAGACAACAAAACCGTTTATCTAGCTCAATTAAGGCTAAAAGATGAATGCCTCGATTCTATTTATGTTTTCCACATGTCAGGGGCGTAGGAAGCGGGGGTTCCGCGGGGGCCGTGGCCCCCCAATATTAAATGTGGGGGGGCCGGGATGTCTTTCGGCCCCCCAAAAACTAATTGAATTTGGAAAATGTGGTGACATTTTTGGAATTTCGGAGGTATCTAAACTAGTGTATAAATAAATGAAATATGTGTGTTCGAAAAGTTTATATCATTTATATCAGATGAGACTCTAAACATGCCGTTTCCGGCGATTTAGAGACTCCACATTTTAAAAAGTTTCTCTCTCCGCGCCAACCATGGTGGCGCCTCGTGAGATCGGCCTCCCCCAATCCCAACTTGCTTCCTACGCCACTGCCACATGTTATGAACTATATTTTAGTTTCCATTCAGTAGACATCTTCTTTCTTTCAATTTTATGACTAGGGAAAATCAGAACAAGATCCAGAAAACACTGCACATAACAGTGATCTTGCCCATAAGAGTGATCTTGGGTACCAGGTCCTATGGGTCTTGACCCATAGGACCTGGTACCCAATTTTTTGGGTTTTAACCAATTCAATTTTTTTTGCGAGATTTAACCAATTCAATACATGCGCGGTTTCAACAAGCGTTGATCTTCTGAAAGTCGGTGTTTTAATGTCGTTAAAGCGTGCATGATGGGAACTAGAGTAGTGATTTGACTTTTAACAAGCTTGAACACTGGAACACTTGAACGCAAAAAAAACAAAAATCCGGGAAATCTTAACTAGAATAACAATATTTTTGAATCGAGAAATTGAATCAGCTTTAAACATCTGAGAAACATTCAGAACTCCAAGAGATTAACGGCCGCGACTTCAATTAACTTCTGCCTTAATCAAACCTTTTTGGATTGGTCCTGAACTTTTTCCAAGTCTGTAGTTTATATTTAAAACGTTCAAAAAGCACTACCTGTCGCACTTCCTCTTCCAAATTTTTTCTTTTCTCTAATGCTTTCCTGTCTAACGACTCCTTCACTAGTGCATCTAAAAAAATTAACATAAATAAATGTTGTTTTGTTTCTAAGCCATTTCATAAGCTTACACTTGAGACCTTGATGCATGTAGACAAGAAATACATACCTAATTCCTTGCCATAGGAGTGGTCTGGTTTGTATCGCTAGAGTTGTAAGAAAAAAACAAACTATTTAAATGAAGAATAAAAGCTAAAGTCGCAAGAAATGTATTGTTATTGAAATGTCATCTGCCATCTGCCAGATTATCTGCAATTACGTGCCACGTGTGCTACAAACCAAAGTTAATATCATAAACCGTGTTAACTATTTAATGAGTGGCAAAATTAACAGGTTATTTGATGAGTGGTCAAATCAAAGCAAATTTCATGAGTGACAGGTCACCACAACATATATCATCATCCTTTCCTCATGAGAAAGCCTGCGACAAGTTTTGTCCTTTCTGTATGTGTTTGGATTAACATGGCGGCGGCAGTCCATTAAGGCCAAGCATGTCAAAGTTAGTTTAGCTATAAAACATAATTTATATCACTTCAGCACCCACCTTAAGTGCTTGAATTGAATTTAGCTTGGTAATAGTAAAGTTCAATGAAATGAAATGAAATCGAAATATTTATGAATGTGCATGCGTCTAGATTTTTAATATATAGTTACACAAACAAATGGACTTTATTCATTACCAGTCTCGGGTCAATATCTGTGTTATTTTGAGCTGCTTGAAATCTTATTTCTGGATTATTTTTTATACACGTCATAATAGAACCGGAAGTCGTTCTGTTTGGAGAACCTCCACCGCCGGCTCCTGTATGTTTGTGATTCTGAAATAAAGAAGGAAAAAGAGCGTGTTTAACTCCTTCTTGTCCGTGTAGGTCCTCAGTGACCTATGAAGACTTTAGTATTTAACTCTGGCTAACGCCAGATGATTTTACTCGTCAAGGGGAAAGTCCTCGGACAGGATAGGGTTACTTTAGTACCGTTCTGAGAACTTTTTACCGAAAAAATACAGCTTGGGTAGTAAGGCAATCCTTAATAAAGGTTTATTAACCGAGTACGAGGTCTGTACGGGCCGAGAAAACGAAGTTAATAAGCCAATTATTATATAGCTTTTGCTTCATTTTCTCATTTGTTTTTAACTCAGCATTCGTCTTCAGATGTTACAGCTTACTCTAGCTTTGAGCTTGTACATTTTGTTTCATGTTTACTCCCGTTTGTCGTTCATTTGCCGCACTTTTTGACAAACAGTTTTTATAAAAGGAAACTAATGTTTCAGGACTTATTATTGTTTGAAATTTCCAACAAATATATCTAATTCCCTTTTATTTTTATTTAAATTAGCTCTGAAATATTCTTGTCAAAACTTGAAACAGCGTTACGTTATGCCCTGCCACAGTGCTCTGGAGGGCATTGCGGCTTTTTTCACAAATCTCACCAACCAATCAGCTTGCGCCATTTTTGCGTATGGACCTGAAAACAAGTTCAGCCATACAATAAAGCAATATACTCGAAATTTACCCAAAATAAAGCTAAACATCACGTGGTATTAAATTTTTTCGGTAATAGTTCAGAAACTATAAGACTTGGACCATTGTCAAACTAGAGATCCATTTAAGATGGCAGTATATGAAATATTGCATAACCTAATCATTCTTGGTTTGTCAGTTACTACATGAGCTTGTTTGAGTTATTGTTAACCTTTGTACAGGTATAGCAAACCAAATTAAATATCATAAACTGTGTTTATTGTATGATGAGTGGCCAAATCAACAGATCGTTTCAAGAGTGGTTCAATCAAACCAACATGAATATCCTAAGCCGTCTTCATCAATTTATGAGTGGTCACTTCAAAACTGAGATGATCTACATGCAAAAAAAATAAAATTAAGAAAGAATGGTCGTCCTGAAAGAAGGGATCCAATTTAGGGCGTGTTTAATTTAGTAGCATTCTAATAACTTTTTATCCGATAAAATACAGCTAGGGTAGCGAGGCAATCTTAACAAGAAAATATTGCAATTCCACCCAAAATTTCGTCCATAATAAAAACGTACTAAATAAAAACAACATTTTAACTCATCATAACAACGGACACCCTAGTTCTTGTGATCCTAAAATAATTTCCCTTTTGTTCCTTTTCCCAGACGCGAAAGTTGACTCATTAGTAAAATAAAACCATTCTAAATGGTTTCTATTGCTCCACATTACCCAACGTTCTTTACTCAGCCGTTCTTCCTGTATATCTTATTTATAGTATGCATTTCAGACAGGTCCTTATATTTAGTAAAATGATTCTCAGTAACTATGTTACCAGTCTTCTGACGTGATAACACAGTGAGACTTCAGTTAAAATATTACATTCCTTGTTCCATTATTTCATGGCTTAAACTGGCATTTTGCGTCGGGCACTGAATTCATTATTTATTTTATATAACTTTGCCTTGATTACAATAGATTACTACTGAGTCAAAATACAAGGCTAGGAAAACCACAACAGTTAAAACCAATTACTGCGGATCCATTGCTACAATATACAATTATTATTTCGAGAATGCATTATAACAACGTTAGTCTAGGACAAAATTATTGGAAGAGGTCTAAAAACAGCAGGTTGGGGGAATACATAGATTACGGACAGAGTTACATTTGATACAGATTGATTTCCAAGAACGTGGGTGATCGGAGTTGTAAGCAAAGCGAACAGCAGAGTAGTACTGTTATTTTAGTTTAATTTTAGAGGTTCGTAGAGAGGATGAAAGACTTATTTTGTTTGGTAGTGTGTTCCATAATATCAGATATGAGTTATCAGATATGATTTGCTGTATGTGAACGTTCTATATTGTCGTTCTACAAAAGCGCTACCGTAGGTTTTGTGATTTAGCCTTGTGAGTATGTTGGGTTTAGTTTTCCTGAGAAGAGTGGTTTCGTCCAGTAAAATTTTTCCGTTGATGGCTTTAAAGAAGAATACCATATCCAAATATTCGTGCAAGTAAGATAGAGGGAGTAGGTTTGTTTCAATTAGCCTGTCTTTGTAAGTGGTTTCGCTTTGAAAGGGAAAACGTAGAATGTATTTTGTCGCGCGACGTTGAACCCGTTCAAATTGTTTTATAAGTTCCACTGACTGTGGAACCCAAAGCGTTGCGTGTCCAAGATGCAAACGAACAATTGCCAAGTAGATGGTACGTCTGATGGTGATGGCATTGACATTTTTTGTAGTTCTTCTCACGTACCCCAAAATATTGCTGGCTTTCGCTGTTTGTGAATGGACATGGTTCTTCTATCAAAGTCCAAGAATTATAACCGTTGGATTATCTAAAGACTGTGAAATAACGGTTACCCAGCTTTCGTGAAAACGGCGTCGTAAATGTGTAGTGGAAGTATCCTCTGAGGCGTATAACAGTCCACATTTGGCTATATTTCATTCATCCATTCTTTTGTAATTCAGCATGTCTCCCATGACCAGGTACAAATACAAAATTAGCCATAAGTTGTGGGTGCTAAAAAACGTTACTAAACGCCATGATGTGATGACGTGATCGACTAGTTTATATATTTCTAATATTCAAAAGAATTACTGATCACAAGAATCACTTTTACTTACTTCCTGTTTCAAATTTTTGACGTGTTTTGTCAAATTGGCATCTACCTCGTTGTTTCGGTAGCCCTGCAAGACAATCACCATTTCATTCAATGTTCGCTTCAGATCGAACTCAAAATGGTCAGCTGACCAGCCGCCTACCTTAGGAGTTTACATTTCTATTTAGAATTACTGAAAGGTATGAAATGTCAAATGGAACGCCCGAAAAATGATGGAGAAAATCCCTCGAAGAAAAACTGTGAGATAACAAGAAGATTTTCTTCAATGTAGCACAGAATATGTATTTTTATCTTATGAGAGAATAAAGACTTATGAATGAATGAACGAATGAACGAATGAATGAACGAACGAACGAACGAATGTATTGCTTTCTGATGGAAAATGTTCACATTAAGTCCTCAGTATTTAGTGCTTTCTTTAAAGTATCCCTAAGGCCCCATCTACACGACACGATTACCTCAAAGGACCGCAATATTACTCGTAAGAACACAATTCCAACAACAAAATTGAACATATCGACATCTGGCTCATAAAGTTTTCAAGTTCATGAGTTTCACGATTCAGCTCAATTATATAAAAACAGTGCAAAGTTGAACTCCTTTAAGACTAAAATTAGGTTAACCCTTTCGCGGCTGTTAATTGTTGAGGTCGTTTAGGACAATCCACCTATATTATGTGATTCTAGGCCCGATTGTTCAAAGAACGGTTACCGTTAACCTGGGTTAAAATTTAATCCGCTCGTTTGTTGGACAGAATTTGTTTGATAACTTTAGTTAAAACTTGCTAAGATAAAATCTTTCTACACTTATATATGATATATGAACAGACCCTGAGTGATATCTTCATGCGCACATTTTCTGCGCATATCTAATACCGAGTTCTTGCACAATGCTTTCAAAATAGTGGCCATTCAGAGCAATTTATTAGATCTGAGAATGATGGCTTTTGTAAACTTAGCAAGGTCGGGCATAGGAAAAAGATATCAGAGAATAGAAGAGGTATCTCGGTTAAAGTATTACGGTAGAAGAATGTGGAAAGGAAGACATACGACCAGAAAAGTTATTCGGAAGACAGATAGTAGACCTCGATGTTTTAACTTGATGTTGCAGGTTTAGCGCTGAAATTGTTGAAGAAGGTGGGTGACCATATTTTTTTAATTCGTAATTTTTTTCCTCTATATATTTCACAAGTCACAAAAATTGAAGGAAAAATCACTTCTGGAACTTATAATAAAAGACATTTCTAAATCACAAGAATGTACGTCAGTAATTGTTTGTTTCCTAAAATAGCATGTTTTCTTGTACATAATTGTTAAGTAGATAATATTATGATAGGATTCTAGCTTAAAAGTTTGATAGCTGTTGTGCAACTGTGATTTTTGCTTCAACTCGTAACTGGGTCCAGATGTACCAAATTGGAAAAAATTGGGAAAATTATGCTTGTCGTATCTTCTAAACGAGTTCGGTATTTCGAACTTTTTTTTACATATCATAAACTCTAAGACTGAGAAGCTCCAGTGAATTATCAGGTCGGATACAATTACTGGGGAATTACCTTAAGAACAGAAAGAGGTATCCCGCATGTAAGGCTGGTAGAGCTTTTTGCGATTACATAAGAAACCAGTAAAAGCTTGGCGATTTTTGCAGTTACTTTTTTCATCCTGACGTATGTCATCGAATGGACTCACTTGCGAGAGTACTGAAAATATAGCTTCGCACAAATGGTCCCTTACTTCCGTTATCCAATCGATCACATGCATCACAATGAGAAAAATCGCAGTAAAAACCGCCAGTGTAAACGGGCTTTAAGAGATCCAGAATCTAAGAGCCCAAGTGTGGGTGGATCCTTGTCACTTGTGGATCCTAAGACACTGCTCCGGTAAACTCACCGTCCCCTTGAGGGTGTAGAAGAGTTAGCAGGGACGGGGGATTGGGATCGGTTACTGAATTGGTCGATTTGTCATGGATGTCCCGAAAACCAATCGCGCATGGGGTCACATAAAATCCGATCGGCTGTCCAATATTGACTATTTTTATGTAGATTTGTAGTTTCTCGAACCAATAAAGATTTAAAATTTGTGATAAAATTGTTGTGATTGTGTTAGGAGAAGCTTTTCTTTTCAGTGTTTTTATGGCATAGTTTACAATTAATTTCGTAAAGGTCGTATTCTGTGATGTTTAATTAATACACTAAGTTTTCATCATTCTCGGATGGTTGAAATACGTAAGAACGGGATAGGAAAATTTCCGTTTTTCTTTATTCTCTACTTTAGTCATTTTTTTCCTACGTCCTAGCTACAACTTCGATGAGTTTCTGCTGGACTTTCCGTACATTGAGGGAAGAAATTCAACATCTCATGGACTTCAATAAGTGAAGAATGAAAACTACCAACATTTTTCTAGCTTAAGCTGTTCATCATAGTTATGCTTTCTTAAATGCTTTCTTTGGTATCAGCAATGGTATGTATTTTCAACTTCGTTAAAAATCGAAAAGGTCTTTACTATGGAGACCCGCTATTTTAGAGGGAACTGGAACTTTCGGAATACTTTAGAGGCACTGCATGGGTTGGCGTTACTTTTGAGGGATCGTACCTTATAAAGTTCTATCGTAGCAATAGGTTTTATCAGTAATCTGTATCAACCAGGTACCAACAGCGAATGAGTTTGTATTAGGTTTACACTGATGCCCACGTAATGAAACGCTGTAATCTGATTGGCGCTTTATTGGTATTAGAATATTATATATCGGAGTGACTAATTAATAACACAATGATCGACAGTAAAACAACTCACTCTTGGTGCTCCTCCTCCAGGTTTCCCCCAGGGATTGTACTCTCTTAACATTTCGAAATCCTAAATTAAAAAAGAAATCACTTAACACTGAAAATTGAAAATTTGTAGAAGTTTTCGGTAAGAGAAATTTTGGTAAAAACGAACCTTTCTCTTTTCGTTCGCAATTTCAGATTGTTGTCGTGCCTTCATTTCATAATATCTGGTAAGATAGTTATCTAAAATAATGGAGGGAAATAGGGTTATATTATTAAGGAAATATTATGACATCAGCCATATTTTACAAGTAGTAAACCAGATAAAACAATGTTTTAAATTTCTTTTTTGTATTCGACCAATAGATCTAGTCACCTGATACAAAACACATCAACCATGCAACGTAAACAGTAATTCAAGTACTTCGACACTTCCAAGTTTAAAATGAAGCAGAAAAATGTTATATTCTTGCCAAGACAAATCAGAATACTGAGAATTGACAAAGATTGAAAGCTAACCTACAGATAGGTAAAGCCTGAAACGGGTTTTAACCCAAAATAGTCACTAATGCATTGGGTTAAAAGTCCCCATTCTATACTAAATTTTTTGTTGATAGAAAAATCTTTTAATATTGATATGGAGGAGCTCTCATAGTTTAATGAAATGATTATTTCATGAAAATTCTTTTTAAATTATCAAATGCTAATTGATAAGGCCTGAATTCATTTAATAAGGATTTTTGTGAAAGATTTTATTGTCCATTCAAAAACTCATTAATGATTGATGAACATGTTAGCTTATCGAGTCACCGATAATACATCACATGCACGGACTTTATATCTGATAAACATTCCTTATTAGTTTTATCTCAGAACTATCCTCAGGGTATTATGAAACGATAAATTCACAATTAACCGACACTGCTGAAGTCAACTGAAAAAGTTGACTCGAGCGGAATTTGAACTGGCACCTTCGGGAATCCGGTCTGCCGCTCTACCTGTTGAGCTATTGAGTCTACAGGGATTGGAGGCGAGTTATTATCCAACTTAAGTGCACGAGATATTCTCGCGACAACGTAACGATATCCACGGATGGATGTGCAGTGTTTCAACACTATTTCAGAACTATCCTCAGGGTATTATGAAACGACAAATTTACAATTAACCTACACTGCTGAAGTCAGCTGGAAAAGTTGACTCGAGCGGGATTTGAACTCAGTAGCACCTTCGGGAATCCGGTCCGCCGCTCTACCTGTTAAGCTATCGAGTCTACAGCGAGTTAACTCGCCTCCAATCCCTGTAGACTCGATGGCTCAACAGGTAGAGCAGCGGACCGGATTCCCGAAGGTGCCAGTTCAAATCCCGCTCGAGTCAACTTTTCCAGTTGACTTCAGCAGTGTAGGTTAAATGTGAATTTATCGATTCCTTATTAGTATTCTTTATATAAAGAGCACTCCTTATTAGTATTCTTTACATAAAGGATACTAATAAGGAGTACTTTTCTCATGTGCTAATATTTTCCTCCAGCAATGTGAGCCATTGTATGAACTCCACAAGGACAAGCTTTTTGAGGTTCATTTTTGAAACCGTTCAATAAACTCGCAAAACGTGTTTTATCGGGTCAAAAACCACTCGGGCTACGCCCCCTTGGGTTTAAACCCAATAAAATACTGCTGCTCCTTTATTAAACATTACTAAAAGACCTATTTAGTAATCTGAATTAACAATCCATATTTTCAGTTCGTGTTTAGCTTTGAAGCTCCTATTTAAAACTACAATCTTTGATACCTTCGTCCGCAGCAAGTTTCTGATGTTTCCTACGTTGGGTATCTCTGTAGAACAAAATCAAATCAAAGTATAAAATTACAACAAATTGGATGTATAGTCTTTTGATCAATACACGAGGACAAAATGGCGCGATGAAATGCAAACGTACGTTATCTCTTCTAACATCAGTTTATTATTTGGCCGTCTGGCAGGATTAATCTTTTCGTATCTTCTTATAGCGCTTGTACCATATAGAAATCCTTCTGCTTTATTTGTTTCTTTCCGACGTTGGCTTAATTTGTCCAGGAAAGCTTCATTTCCATAAATAAGCGAGTTAGCCTGAGATCCACCAGGAACCTGCGTGTCGGAAAACCGTCCATGTTCAGTATGTATAAAGAATGGTTCAGAATTAGGACAGCGCTTAAACTTACTGCCCCAGCGAGAGAAAATTATATCAGACCTTTTACAGAAAAATAAAATGAATTATACCATGTTTGCCAAAACAACATTTACGCTAGATAGATTACGTTAACTGTTTGGGTTTTTTTACATCTTCTTCGTCTCTTTTTCATTAATAGTATATTTAAAATACTGTGATTAGAGAAAAGATTAATTAATCTTTAATCTTTAATAAAACTTCTTTACACACGGTGGCCTTTCAGTTAAATATTTACAATCTGATTTTCAAAGGGCCGTGCTATTAGTACTATCACAAAATTTAACTACAAACTCTACTAAGACTAATTAATTTACAATAATAGATTAAATCACACAATATTAAAGAAAGAGTAAAAGTTTTGTATAAAAGGATATTTAGTATAAAATTAGAAATGTCAAGACTTGTGACCAGTTAAAAAAACGAACGATGTTGATATTAAAAACCGCACTGATAAAAACAGTTACCTGCCATATTTTTGCATTCATCATTACAATCTAAACGTTCTTATTTCATTGCTTTTGGGTTTAGCTATAAAAGTCTGGGAGGACATATAGCAATAACTACGAGTGAGAAATAGCAATCGCGACGATTTAGCTACTCAAGATACACTAGCTGTGTCCGTGTAGTGGGGATTCGATTAGGTCCGTTCATTTCTTATGTGATTACATCAGTAGCAATCTTAGCGTTATTTCTTATTCTTACTAATCCTTCGACAAATAATTACCTTCCCTCTAATGAAGTGCTGTGTTTTGCGATGATTTTGATTGCCGTATCCATCATTGCAAATGGTTCCGTTCATCTCAAAAGCTCTGTTATGATGGTTTACCACATGATAACGCGGGATACCCAAATTGTCAGTAGCAGCTGATCTAAACACTGCAGTATCGTTTTTAGGTGGGTCTCTGGGATATACTAGACAAGAAATAAGAAATCTTTTACTAGCAGTGTCACTTATCTAAAGTCTTAATTTAAACAAAGGAATCGCAAGAATAATGTACAGCAATTTTTTGAGTGCATAAATTAATCTTTTCGTCACTGAAGGTCTCTCTCTCGTCGGGTAACACTATGTTAGACAATCATAGCCTATCGAATGTATGTTTGAGATATTAACTCCTTCCTGTCCCTATAGGTCCACAGTGACCTATGGAGACTTTAGTATTTTACTATGGCTAACGCCAGACGATTTTATTCGTCAAGGGGAAAGTCCTCGGACAGGAAAGAGTTAAGGCATAAAAGTCACATATGGATAATAAACTGAATGGTACACATATGTCACTTTAGAAACTATTTAACAATTAGACAGCAAAGCCGAAGTCTAATTGTTTTAGCAGAAACCAACTAGTGGGACGATAAAATTGTATTTTAAAGAAATGAAAATACATAAATTCTTCAATTTAATTTGTTGCTTGCATTACACGGGTCACGCTCTATGCCACTTGGACTGATCGCTTTTGTTTTCGGTTATTTTGCCTTAACATAAAAAGCCTGAAACAGTGACAAAGTTCATCTGATGACATCTCCACGGTAGTAAGTAACTTTGGTGTTGAAAAACTGACGTTTCGAATGAAGACCCCCACACTCCGACGAAGGATGTTTGCTCGATACGTTAGCTTTCCTACTCCAAAGTTTCAACAATTTCCATTCCGTTCTTTTTAGTCTTCTACATGTCGTTCTGCCAAGGCAGCACTCTACTTTTATATAATTTTTCAGTTTCAAATTTGTTGAGAATTGGTGAACGCAACACAAAGATCGAATGAATTGAACCTTTCAGAACGGGAACCAAAGGAAACTTTTAGACTAAGAACGTGACATGGTGGTACCTGCCACACTGGTCAACGTCAGCAGATTGCTGGTGAAACCTCGCGAAAAAAGAGTCTAATCAGCTTCCAGCCTTTCATATTTTTATGAGTGCAGCGCTTGCAGTTTTGAACCAAGTAGAAAAAACTTTAAAGGTCATCCTCTGACAACAATGAGGCAACGAGATACTGACGTTTCGCGCAAGAGGCCTTCATTGGGGTGAAATATGAACTAGTACTTATACTTTCTTTGATCTAATAAGTGTTGTTCACATGCAAGCTTTCAGTTATGACGGACAAATGACGGACGTTCATCAAACTTAAATCCTAAGGAAATTATTCAAAAGCCTTGGCCATACGAGATGGATGGATGAAAAAATAAAAAACCAACGGTAACATCTAACGAGAGGGCCTGCTAGATTTTCTTCTACATTTGGTGCGAAATATATTCTAAAATCATTAATGCGTCGCTAGCAAATACTAACTTCAAAACTAGCTCTATGCCTCTATACCTAATGCTAAACGTAAAACCCAAACACTGAAATGAACAGTTTATCACCGTATCATATTCGTTAAGACTCAAGGGGAGTATGTGTTGTATCTCAACCATGACTAGTCTACGATGGTAACGTTTCACTTAGTTCACTATTCTATGGCTGAAATAACAGGCAACATCAACTGTAAGTTAAGTCCTTGTCGAAGCCACCGACAGAAAGCTAGCTAATCAACAACCTGTAAGGTGTTCAGATCACTAAACTAATAAGACAGTAAAATTCAAATGGGAAGCAAAGTTTATAAATATGCGCTGAATCGATGGATAGTTTTAATAGGACATAAATTTTTGATTCGATGTAACGTCTATTGAGCTCACGCTTTTTTGGGTTCATTCATCATGCTTCAATCCTCAGAGAATCTTACTCGTAACCTGTTTATGGCCAGTAAAACGATCTGACTATGGGCTGCTAAAGGCTTGTACACACTGGACGCGTAATGCGACGCCGTGACCGTACACGGCAACGTTTAAAAATTAGCTCCATGGCCCGGTTGTTCAAAGGACGATTAACTGGACGATTAATCCTGGGTTAAAATATAATCGGTATTTTTGTTGGACATGTTCTGGTTGATAAATTAAAACATTTTAAGGACAAAACCTTTCTATAACCATAGAATATATGAACGGAAGACTTTAAACATTCTTCTTCACATTAGCAGTATTTCATCCACAAAGTTTTCACTAATCCTGGGTTAAGCTAATCGCCCTTTGAACAACTTGGCCCATATTATTTTAATTATGCCGTTCACAGTGGAAGTGCCACCTGAACGCTGCAATGTGGACGCGTTCAGTTTGAACGGTATCATTAAAATAATATGGTGTTAATTTCCACCCATGACAGATGTTTACAAGCCTTTAATGCTTGATCACTAATTCTTGTTTTATTCAGGTGTTCATCTTAGATATTAAGGTCCACTGACAAGCAGTCTTACTAAGCTTCAGCAGGGGCTCAATGATAAAGTCCGGGAATGCCGACTGTGTATACAAGATGCATTTTTCGGGATCTAATTTCACATCTAAAGTTCAATAGGTTTGTTGTCAGCGATTCCTAACGTAAGTTGAGGTAACCTTCATGGTTAGCATAAAGTATCATTTTCCATAGAAACAAAAATTTATGAAAACTCTCAACCGCAACCCTTAACAATAGCATACTTGCTTCATGTGAGTCGTGGTGATATATTTCGAAGACATTCCATGAATTATTTTACTTAAACTTAGAAAACTTAAAGTCACTAAGTTCCCGATGGGTATCGAACCCGCAAGTTGATCGCAGCTGAAACACTCTAGCCGCCATTTAGCTACAGGGACTCGATGATTAACTCAAGGCAAGCACTGCAGCCAATTCACACTATACAAACCAACCCAGGTTTGCTCCAAGTTAGTACTGACTCCAGTTCACCCAAATTACGTTTACAAAGCTAGCGAGCTCAAGTTAATACCACCATTGATAATGAGGATAAACATTTAAACAGAGATGAAAATGCTTCGAAAATTTACAAATTACGACCCACAAATGCCTCAAACGAAAATGTGAGTGAAAACTAATCCAGGTTGAGTTTGCGCTGCTACTAACTAGGATTCGCACAAGGGCGAACCAACTGTGAAGATGGGTTAGCGTAACAATGTCGAACCCGGGACGGGTTAGTTGCATCTAAAATGCAAAAATCTAACCCGAGTAGGATAAACTTGGGGCGAACCCTGGTTAGTTTGTGTAGTGTAAATTAGCCTCAAGAGAGTCACTGGCGATCAGAAAGTTGCGCGTGCAATTCCCGTCGGTAACTCAGAAGTTTTTCTAAGTAAACTAGCTCAAAGAAAATCATCAAAGCACATCTCAACTCTGTGCTAACAAATTTCCTTAAATATATCGGACAACAGTTAGTGGTGAGTTATTTAACCCTTTAAGTGGCAAGTTTTCAGGAGGTCTTCCCTTGACGAGTAAATTCGTTTGGCGTTGGCCAGAGACAGAGTAAAGTTAATAAGCAGCATATTTGCTACTGCGCCAGTTAAAGGGTTAACAGTTGACGGAAAATTTTCTGGATAGGCTAGGGTTTACAGAAACCGGAGAGCGAATTTTCATCAGTTACATTTGTCTTGGTTGATTAACTGGTTCCAACAGATTATTTGATTCATTCGCCATCGATGTCGGCCATGTTTACTTCAAAATAAGATCCATCTTTGTCAATCAGTTCTGGGTTTTGTAAGAGCGACATTCTATTCGAATATTTTCACATCGATACACAACAATTTAATCGATGGTACGTCAATAAACACCAGGCAGTAAATACATCCAATAACAAGCTACGGAGCTAAACCAAATCAAAATTACTATCCTCAAGACTATATGTCAATGAAGCATCGTGATATTATAATTTCACGGGGACTGACGTTTGTTTATTCCATAGACTCTATATAAGCTTTTCTTGTGGCAAAGAGACAAACGAGACACTACTCACGATAGTTTAATAAATAAACCGTGTCCTAAGATTTTCCTGATCTCCCGGCAAATGAACAACATGTTAACGGTTGGCTTACCTGACGCAGAAGAAAGATTGTCAGCTGCATGGTCAACCATTACTGAGTGATTATAGTTTACTAGTAAAATCCCCATGACAACGGGACTTCAAATGTAAAACTCGACTCAATCTCCAACGCAGGACACTTTTACTTCACACTCAGAGGTCTGACCAAGATAATGAGTTTTAGAAGAACCTTTTTAAAATTTCCATAAAAAGTCTTTCTTAATTAAATCAAATGTTTTCTCACTAACTCTAAAATTTAAAAACATTGTCAGGTAGAAAAGATTGAGAAATTTGGTAAGACCGTCGTTTTATGCCAGCAATGATAACAGTAGATACAGAAGCACCGAAATACAGTGTTACGCGGAGAATTGTGTCAGAAAATATGTACCACAGCTTGAGAGAAATTTTGATTTATTGATAGGGATCTAGTATCGTAACGTCATCAGTACCAGAATATTAGAACGTTCCGGAACTAGAAGATACCTACATGGTGAACGAATTTCAGGTAAAACACTCTTACGCTTTCTTCGTTGTTCTCCCAGGGGGGCAACCACGATTTCGTAAAGTGGATGAGAAGCCAAAGAGAACTGTTGGCCACTGCTCCCCTCATTTGCGCCCCAGTGCTCCCCTTGCTCCATCTTTTTGAGATGTCTTTCTATATGAACAAATTCCCAACGCAGCCAGGTGAATAATCAGACATGGTTTCACGCTACTCTGTTTTAAAATGATTTGGACGTAGCTTACAAAACTACCATTCATGACCTAACGTTTTGTCTAAAGTCTTCATTAGGGGTGATTGATCTGAACACGAGGTCCCTATTTATATCCTTAGAGAACCAATGATGACGTTGTTTATTCATGAGGTGCAGCTAGGCATCCGGTAATAAACCACCGTCAGCGCGATTCAACGGAGCGGCCTATGCCGGATATGCCATGCTTTGGAGAGCTGAAAGTATACCAACTACTTTCGATGCTAAGAAAAGTGAGCGAAAACATATATTCGATGTTCTGAAGGCTAGCAGCCGATCCTAATTGTTTCTTAAAAAAACTGTTTAAAACCAGTTAGACCATCACGGACAAACACTAAGAATGAAAATTCGATAATGGATTTTGCGATTGTTCCGCATATTCAAGGAATTACGGAACCTATTAAAGGAGTCTTAGGTAGTTTCAATGTAAAAGTTGCCCAAAAGCCAGTCTTGACATTGGGACACATATTTGCAAAGCCTAAGGATCGTGTTGCGAAGGATCAGAAAAAAGACTTAATTTATTCCATTCCGTGTAACCACTGTGATCAGGAGTACATTGGCCAGACTAAATGTCAGTTTGGAACGCGCTTAAAAAGAACACCAAAAGGCAGTTTTCTTCTCAAAAAAAGCAGATTCTGCTTTGTCAGAGCACGCATGTCTAACCAACCACACGATTGCATGGGAAATTCTATAATTATTACCACCAATCCAAGTTACCATCAAAGACATTGTCTGGCATAGCCGCATAGGCCGCTCCGTTGAATCGCGATGACGGTGGTTTATTACCGGATGCCTATTTGCATTTCATTAATAGATAACGTCATCGATGGTTCTCTAAGGATATAAATAAGGACCTCATGTTCAAATCAATCACCTCGGATGAAGACACAAGGCGAAACGTTAAGTCATGAATGGTAGTTTTGTAAGATACGTTCAAAACTTTTAAACCAGAGTAGCGTTAAACCATATCTGATGTACTTCTATACAAATGGTCAGCGGTCTTCTTATACTTGATTTTGAATTCAGCTTGAAAATATTCGTGAAATCTCACAGAGGCATTTTTCAAGATATTCTGGTTCTGAGATTTGTTACAGTAATTTTTTCCATAGTTCCCTCTTCGCGTGGTCTCTTCGTCTTACCTGGTTCACAAAATAAGTCAAAAATGGGCCTGGCAGACTTTTCATTGGCCGGAGCAGATTTCCATGGTCTATGTTGTACCAGTTGAAATATTGGTTTCATCCATTCCTTAATTTTGACAACATAAAAGAAAAACCTACAGTCATTTATAATTAAGGTTTTTCATATAGAAAACACAAATCAAAATTCTTTGGTCAGCAAATAAGTTCGATAAATCAGCTTGCCCCTTGTATGGCATAATTGCGGAATACGATATTCATTTGTTTTCAATTAATTCTCAAACGAAATCCTGAGAAGAGGCGTAGCAAGTGGGGGAGGGGCCAAGGGAGGTGATTGCCCCACACTTTTTAACAAGATTTGACCATGTGTTATAATAATACGTCTCAAAATTGAAACAAATGTGATTCTATCTTACTATGTAAACAATCCTGATAAATTTTCTGCAGCGTTCCCACATTTTTGACTCATTGCTTATGCGTCGACTTCTTATTGGCTGGTATTTTTGTGACTGTCTTCTTTAGACAGTCTTATGTTATGTTGACTGACATGCATGATCTTCTAAAAATATCATTCAACACAATTATTCTAAAATTTGTGATCTACAATCTTATTAATAGTTACTTACAGTATGCCAAAAAGAATTCATGAGCAATTTGTAAAACGTAAAACAGAAAATGCGATGTTTCCCGTTTTGGACTGGTAGATATGGTATTCTACGGCTACATATAAGTGCAGTTTTTGTTCCCCTCGCCACTTTTGTAGGACTTTCTAGGCCTATGCTGAGCCAAATTGAATGTTAAAAATTAGTTATTTAATATTTACTTCCCTCCATCAGGAGAATATTTTAAATATCATTATCTTGAAATGTTGACAAAAAGGATAAAATCATTTAGCTTATTCTCGGCTTTTTAATTTCAAGTTAAACCTGGTTTCTATGAAATGCTTTAAACATATAACTGGCCTAAAGTTTAATTAAAACAGAAATATATACCGAAAAAACCTTATCTAGCCACGATTGCAAACACCCGAAACCAGACTGCACACTTGAGCGATCTAGAAAATTCTATTGACCACTTGAACAGCAGCAAAACGCCAACATGGAGATGTGGTAAAAACTGCCTCTCGATTTATTATTAGTGCAATACATAGTAAATTATTCTATTTCAAAATCATCTGCAGGGTAATATGAAACGATAAATTCACAAACTATATTATTTTCTTTTGTCGCCTTCTTGCTGCTATTCGCGTCCATAACAATCGGTACCGAAACCCGTTAGCTTCTTTACCGAGTCTAGCAACCCGTAAGGTTCCAAACTCAACATCAATCGACATGCCGACCCCATCTAGGGGTCAACCTCGTACCCAGTCTATGGATTTGGATCTCGTCGGGGTGTTGTTGCGTATACTTGTTCTCAAAAGAGAGGATACATGAAACAAGTATGACCTGGTGGAGGTGATTGAATGAATGGGTGGATGGATGAATAATTAAAAAACAAGGGGCAACGAGAGGGTCTGCCAGATTTTATGATAAATTTTATGTGAACTAAATTTGCTTTAACGACGAAATAAAGATATCGACGTCTGAATTAGAGGTCCTTGATCAAATTCATAAATTTAAGGAAGAACTACAATGAGTGAAACTAGTTCTGAAAAAAAAAAACGGTTTCGTCAAATAGTTCTGCAATTTTGTTTAGAAGATCGGGACGGCCCTCGCGAATGGATTACAAGCCTTTCTTTGCAACTTCCATATCATACGAAAGAGGCAGAAAACGGGAAGAATTACAATTTCAAACATTACGTGCAACATTGCCCGTTTGTCTCTCTGACTTACTGGATTTACTTGGGAGACACTAAGAACTGTAACTAAGAATCAAGAACTTAGAACTCATCAGAAAACAAATACGCTAAGAAATCATTACAAAAGTAGTCTATGGCAAGAATTACAGCCCCTAGGATCAAATATCCTTGTGAAATTAAGATTGACTTCCACATACAAAGTTATCTACAGGCAGGATAAGACTGGTAGCTTTTTGACGCTACATCTTAACAGCAGCTGGCTTTTCAAACAAAGGAAGAGAGAAACCCCACAATGTCGTCAGAGCATCGTGCGAACATAATTTTCAAATGTCGACCGATATCATATTTAGGTAATACATAATGCTGAACACGAACTTGCGGGAGCCTGGAGGACCTGAATAGTTCATGTGGGAGCTTGGTAAATACCAGACGACTAGTGAACGTTCATCAAGCTCGTTATCTGAGAAAAACAATTTCTGAGCCCCAGACGAGAATCGAACCCGGTGAGATCGTATTTAGGTAAGATATCGAATGAACGCGACCATTGTTTGTTACTCTTTGGTGCCTTTGTAACAGACTCGTTTAAATGTGTTGTTGGTGAAAATAAAAACTAATTTGAATACTTTACCGGCTCATATCGAGAATGATGAAATAACCAGACATCGGACGGCGATGGCTGATGGTAGACACATCGCATACCCTCGCCAAATAGGTCGGTCTTTTTAAAGAACGTGGCTAGGACAATTCTTAGTGACGAAGGTCTTAATTAACATAAATTAATGCTAACTTACATTATTAGTACAGACTAATAAACCTGAATGCTTGTTACGTTTAAATTATCTTACGTCAGTAAAGGTTCAAACCAAATCACCACTAGAACGGAACAACTACTGAACAACAGATGAAAATTCCCAAGTAATATTCAATATTTAATGCACAGTACATACTTATAACACAGTCACAACAGTGTAAGGTCTATCACCGTGTTAGCCACTGGAATAATTTGCCACTGTTAATTAAGATCAGAAAACTGCCAAGTTTGCAACAATTTATAAATGCAGTTGTTGGCTATATTTAAGATATGTTTATCGGTTTTAAGTTATTTATGTATTGTAACATTCAGATTATCATGTTATTGTTCTAGCTTAATGTATTTATAATATAAACTGTTTAAAGGCTTCATTGAAAATCACATTTTTGTGACGTGAGCCTCCTGCTTAAATAAAGTTTTACATTTACAATAAACCTATTAAATATTCATTTAAAAGTTTTTCATTTTAACTGGTCAGAACTGTATATCTTTCACAAAGCAGCCAACCCTTTAGAGTTTTATTCTGACTAACGCAAGCCATTTTACACGACAGACGGAGCTGTCTGTTGGTAAAAAGTAAAAACTGTTCAGAAACTCACTGAACTCTACATAGCAAGTGGACAAATATGGAGCAGCCCTAATTGGGACCAAGTAAAAAATTCTTGCAAGCAAATGACATGAGAAAAAAATAATCTCGTTGAGAGTTGATGGGAAAAATATCCACCCCAAAACTTTTCTCTTCCTCCATAATAAAACGGTCAATTCTTAAAGATTTTGTTTAGATTGGCAAAATTAAATAAGTACCCAGGCCAGGTGAGTTGATTTTCATGGTTCAATGCCCTGACATAAAACTGCCGCAATACTTGTTTTTCACGATTTCTGTACCACTTTCGCATTCCCCGTCTTTCGACTTTAGAACGCTCTGCAACTTTCAAGAACACCCAGAAGTACGATTTTAAACGTCCTAAATTTTTAACAAGTACAAATCTATGTTCAACTTCTTGATAACCGAACAAACACAACTAGCGTTTCTCATAGTCACATATCAATGTATTTCAAAAACAACTATTGCTACACTGCAGAGTCTGTTTTCCAGGAATGGTCTCTAAACTGACCAATTGAGCCCGTCCAGTTGTCTGGTGTAGGGGATGGTGCTCTCGAAGACACGCGGGAAGCAGGCCTTGAGCGAGATGATGTATGCTGTGTGACGTACGTAGCCGGATGTTGGCGGCTTAAGCTTGGTGTTTTAGGCATTTTGTAGCTGGGAGTACGAGAAATTGTTCGCCCACTTGGTGATCGTGGAGATATGATACTGCATGTGCTTGAAGAGCAGCTAAATGTTTGCGATGAACTAAGTTGGTTTAACGAAGGTCTATATGTTTTCAACGCGTCTCTTTTAGATAACCGCCTCGCAATTTCTTGGAATTCTTTTGGCAATTTATGATAGTCATCCTCTACTTGAACACTTGATCGGGAGAGGTCACCTTTGAGCTTTCCGGGACTTTCCTAAAACGATTTTAAAGATGTTTTATTTAAAATAGATTTTTCTTAATACTAATCTTCTCATAACCACATATAACTGCTAAGATTTCTTCTTTGTTTTTATAGACAGTGCAGGTGTTTGAAATTTACCTTTTTACAAGTACCGTCGTTTTGCTTCTCCATATCTGCAAGTGATTCCAAACTGTTGTGTCGAGTACTGCAAGGAGTTTTAAAGAAATTAACTTCTGCTATAGGAGATTCAGGATATAATTGTGTTGTTTCGTTGCGTGAATTAACTTCATCATTGTTTTTTATTTTTGTTGAACTATACCAGAAAGTATCCTCACTTGTAAAGATATTTAGTTCATTTAAACGTAGTGATAAATTGTCCTCCTCGTTTTCATCAAGATTTATTGAAGCAATGTCAGTGGTTCCATTAATATTTACGTTCGATCCAGATTTATTTTCTATTTTTTTAACTTTGTCGAACATTTTACTTTTAAAGGATTTTTTAACTTCCTCTTCCATTTTTTGTCCACTTTCCAAGAATTTCTTTTCTTTCATAAATAATTCCTTTCGAGAAGGAACAGCATCATGACTCAATGGAAATTTGTCCTCTTTTTCTTTTGCAACTTCTTTCTTTGTAATGTGAGAGTAATCGACATATTCAAACGACGGTTGTTCGTTTATATCTTGCACAGTATTCAAGAGCGTCGAAGGTTCCAAATTACTCGCAACCTTTCTTTCTTCAAACGGCATTTTTGTTGGGATACCAGTTGCTTGATTTCTCTTATCGTTTCTCGGTTCTATTGTTTTTACAACTTGCCGTGTTTCTCTAGCTTTGCACGGTGGTTTTTTGATCAGTGAGTGAGATTTAATGTTTAGCAAAAACTCCGGCTGATAAATTGTGCTGTAGTTATCAAAAGATAACTCAGCGTCACGTTCTTCGGTGATAACATCAACAGTACTCTGTGGACTTTTTCTGGAATATCTCAATGATTCCGGGTCAGAGTCATGGTCACTGAGAGAAACTTTTCTCTGACGCTGTAAGCAGAATGTTTTACTTTCCGAAAAATTCTGCTCAAGATGCTTTTTATAAAATTTTAAATTGCCACCCATAGAATATTCAAAGTTTGTTGCGAGTTTTTGTAGTTCTTTGTTGTCACTAGGTATTAAAATTTCGGTAGAATTGTCGGAAAATGATTCCTGAATTCGGAATTCCTGGACATCTTGGAGCAAAGTGCTGCTAAATTTATCTGGATCGACATTCAAAATTTGTTTCAGATTGGCCTTCCTGTTTAAAAAAACAAAGATACGTTCAAGTATAAAGGGGATATCCTCAATAGAAAGTAAATAGCTACAATAACATCATGTATCATCAAGACAATCATAACAAATTATCAACAATTCTGGGCGAAAGATATTTCATAAAGTTTCATGTACGCAATTCTCTGGTTACGGGCGCGCGGGAAACAAGTGATTTCAGGGGAGCGGAAAATTCTCATGTTAATTCAAACTTTCCCATTAAAAACGATAATGAATTTTGCCGAAAACCTATTTCGCACACAGCGTTCTTTCCTTCAAAATTAATTATGGTTCAATTTACAATTACATCAGCCCATACAAACAGACTCTGATTCGCATCTCAGAAAAAGGCGACACGTGTTTAAGAGTTTCCTTTTCGAGCAGTTGACATTTAGGTCAGTCAGCCGATGAAGATTTCGCAAAAATTCGCTATTTTCTCTGTGAATTGTACCCGGAGTTTGTCAACGTTTACAACAAAAACACGTTTGAATTTTCAGTTTGCAGTTTGATACTATTAAAGTTGTGGAAAATTTTTGTTGATCAAACTGTGGAACGCCATGGACTCAGAGCTCATGAGCGCAGAGTTTTTCTGAGTCCGTAGCGTTCCACAGTTTGATGAGCAAAAGTTTTCTACGACTTCAAAAACACATTTCCCTAGCTTAAAGGTTATGCTAGTTATCAGCCATGATTCAAGGAAGAGTTATTTACCGAGACGGAGGGAACTAAGCTATTTATCCCCCAGGGAATAAATAGAATAGTTCCCGAGGTCCAGGTAAATAACGAATTTAGTTCATGATTGTGGACGTTTGATGGAAATTACAAGTATTACTCTGCCCAGTCGGTGTTTTTTGGCCTTTTATTGTAAATATATCTACATGACGCATATACAAACATTGAATTAATATGCTAATATAGTGCGTTCCATTACGTATGGGAGCATAATTGAAATCATGTGTAACAACTTGGCAGTGCGAAACCAATGTGGTGTAATTAAAAGTTGCATGCTTTTTAAAAATAAGATTAAACAATAGATTTAACGCATCTTACAATAGTCTCTAGGGTAAAAAGTTTGTAGATCATATGGTTATTATGCATCCACGACTTGCCTCGCAGATGTAAATCTGACTTGGTAATGTAAGCAAGGTGCTTGTAGTTGGTTTTGAAGCGAAGAGGATAGAGAAGATTTTAAGGGCGTAAAATACAGGAGCTCAGTTATTACAGCAAGATTCATAATTCAAAGGATTAGGAAAGCAAGAACTTACGCTACAGTTGGATGAATGTACTGCAGCTAGCGAGGTACGACGGTTCCCGTTGCAGTTTAATGTGTCTTGGTTGTGTACAAGGTTAGTAAACTCATGCATGTACTTTCAAATAGGTCCACTGTATCTTTATGTTATATTTTTTTGCGTTTACTGCCATCGTGTACATAGGGTAGCTAAAAACTAAATATATTTGATCTGTTTGTAAATTGGCGTTGCTCTTATTAAACAAACAACTATGATGCCTGTGAAATATCTCCTTACTGAGGTCTAATGGATCAACGCACGTGGCTTCGACAAGTCGTTTTACTTAAGTATTCTTCGCCTAATTGTAGTTCTATCATTTCTCAGTTTTTAATTACAAGTCGTTCGATTACAACTCGTTTAATTACAAGTTGTTTTACGAACTCGTGGATTTTTGGTTTATTTGATGTGAATAAGCCGTATTTGTTAAAATATAAGATCGTTTTTGTTTTTCTGTCATGCATGCGTTCTAACCAATTTGTAAATTCGAGTGATGTTGACAGTGCCAAGCACTGTATGTACAGTAGGGTCCGGCGGTTTTTCGATAAAGCGAAAAAACCCGATATTTTGAAAAAATCGATTCACTCGATTCTTCAAAATTCAAAAAACCGAAAAACTGGAAAAAATCAGAAAAATATTAAAAACTGTGTAATATTCAAGCGAATCGGTCGCTAGATCACACGCTTGAAAAATTTCTCAGAAGCAACCGCCTTCGTAGACAGGAAGACGCTATGACTCATTGCAAAAATATGCCGAGCGTAATATATAAACAATAGTTTGCGTGGTAGGATCATCATATTAGGTCTTCGAGTCGTTACTTCAACATGAGTTCTGCTAGGAATTTCTTCAAAAAACCTGAAAGAGGGCAAGAATTTGCTGTGTGCAAAATCTGCACGCGTTCTTAAAAAAACAAGGGAGAAAACACATCAAACTTGATCCAACATCTTCGAAGAGCCCATCCTACACAATATGAGACGATGACTCCGTCAGTCAATGGCTGAAAGTCAGCAAATGCAAATGCCAGCAGCCTAGTTGCGTCAGCTACCGAAGCCGGAGTCCAGCCCACAGTGAAGAGACTCTTTGCCACCAGCTCGCCATTAAAACCCGGTACCAAATGTCACGAAAGTATAACGGATGCTATCACCAGCTTCATCACCACGTAGTCACCTCTCCAAAGAGATTAACATTTATTTGACACATCCAGTCATTGACGGAGATGACGATCCTTTGCAATGGTGGAGGGTCAACACAAAAAAATTTCCGTTGCTGTCCCAGTTGGCAAGAAAATACCTTGCCATTCAAGCCACCAGTTCGCCATCAGAGAGGCTATTTAGCAAAGTAGGGCAAATTTCAACGCCAGCACGAGCTCAACTGAAGCCTGAAAAAGTGGACAAACTTGTCTTTCTCTCAGAGAACCTATGAGCTGCAGTATTAGATTGCGACAT
This sequence comes from Nanipora kamurai, assembly GCA_036872915.1. Lineage (NCBI taxonomy): Eukaryota > Metazoa > Cnidaria > Anthozoa > Scleralcyonacea > Helioporidae > Nanipora > Nanipora kamurai. The sequence goes on along the minus strand of JBAHVQ010000392.1, from coordinate 2,463,451 downwards.
TCTCTGTGACATAGTAACATTTGTAACTGCTCATTTAGACATTTAACATAGACTGTAATATATTTTGATGCGTTTGTGAGTTATCGTTTGAATATTTTGGGATTACGCGAGGCCATTATGCAACGCAAGCGTTTGATATTTTCAAATCTTGAAAACAGAAGATAATACAGCGTCAAACAGTGGTTTATGACTTAAAATAACAAAACGTTAGAAGCTAACCAGTTGAATTGTAACAAATCTTTAAAAAAATCGGTTTTTCCGGTTTTTTCGGGTTTTTTTCTGACGGTTTTCGGTTTTCGGTTTTCGGTTTTCGGTTTTTACCTTGAACCGCCCGACCCTAATGTACAGTACGTCAAATCGCTTATAATATATGGGAAAATGTATATACAGTACCTGGGACTGTATATACAGTACGTCAAATCGCTTACAATGTATGGGTTTCTAGGTGTGGTCTAGATTTTCAGCCAATGAAAATCTAAGCCTCAAAATTCCCCTGGGAGATTTCAAAGGCCGCTCCCAGCTTTTGAACCGACGGAGGAATAAGTGGGAAAAAATCACCGTGGCACATGAAAGTAAACGGACACAATCATGAACTAACAGCCCATACATTCAGCTCTGACTTAGTTCATGGCTCATTCCTCGTGCGTTAAGCTTACCATGAAACACTGCTTCATAAAACTATTCTCGTCTTAGACATTTTGCAGCTGGAAGAACGTAGCAGTTTACGTAGAGACGGACAAAAATAGTCCAACAATGACTCACACAGCAAAACTGAAATGCTCGTTTGAACGCTGCCTACGAAATTCGATTGTCTTATAAAGGTCAATTTATGTGACGTATACAAATCACTCATAGACGTCTTGAGGACGAATTGCAAAATTCGCTAATGATTGGTGACCTTTAAGCAGGAATCGTGCTCTTTAAGGCCCCATCTACACGGCTACAACTGTCGCATACGATTGTTCATGCTGATTATACGATTCAGTCACAAGACCCTTCAAGGTGTATTCCAACCACTGACCTATATATAACTGGACTGCGTGTCCCCATTAGCTTTGAGTAAAGAAAGGAGTCCCCAAAAGGATGACGTCAGCATTACAATATATAGGCCCTTCTGCTAATGGTAGAGGCCACTGACCTGTTTTTTAACAGGACTGTTGGCGATTTATGAGTCCTTTTCTTAAATATATTTTTTTAAAATTTAGCTATGTACAAAGTAAATAGTTTAGCTATATGCAGTATGTTTTTTTCTTGACACAATTTGTTATTGATAATTGTGGAACTAGGATTTTATGAAATGCTCACTTGACATATTAAGAGTATCGGTGGAAAGTAAATGAGCTTGTAATTCATAACTTGGGCTAATTTGGACATTGACATTTGAGAAATACACGCTTTTGATTCTCATATAAGCATTTCGTTTTTTGTACAAATATAAGGTTTTCGAGAAATAATTTTCACATGGAAAAAAACGATAGGTTTCAAGTAAAAATGCCTAGTTAGAGGACCTGGTTTGAATGAATCGGTAATACAACTCACTGCCTTTTTAGTTTTATTCGCTGCGGTCACAGGTTCTGATTAGTCAGCACGAACAGCAATGGAGAACACAATCAATAAGCGTATATTTGTTTTTTTTATTACCAAAAGAACACTTTCGAGTCTTGAATCTTGTCTTCAATCTTCTTAATGCGGTTCGAATGATCTTTCAATAAGTTAAACGGTTATTCAACATGTTTTTGACATTGTAAAATGTCAAAAACTGGTTTGGTTTTCAAGGTAATGAAGCCCTTTTCCTAACATTGCTTCGTTCCGTAAGCGGTCCGTTCCGAAGAATTTATACGGCATTTGATTAGTCGTTAATCATAATCCGAGCCTGAAATATCGGTCAGTTGTGAGCAAATAGTAAACGGAAATTGTGCTATTATGAGTGAATTACATACGCCAGGGTGAACGGTCGTATCTGACAGCCGTGTCGTTGACCTTCATAAACCTCACACCTTTCGCATAATTGAACAACAATAACGATTAAATATGAAATGAAATTCTCTCTACTTTGCTGGCTTATAACCATGTTCCAGACAGGTGTTCAGTGGATTTACTTTCTTTAGCTATTCCTTTATTTTTCCTCATGAAGAATTAAGTTTCACCTCTGCGATTAAGACAACTATAATAATGATCGTTGACTTCATTTAGATCAGTAAAGTTTAAGCGTGTTTTACACTCAAAGCTAGATTTGTCTTCAATTTGAAAATTTTCCTATTTTATTCCCCCATGCGTTGTTATGTTTATCTATGTTCTTACCTTGTGATGTAAGACTTTCCACCGCTCTTTCTGGTCCCAAAATGACAGAAACTGAAAGTAAGTGATATAATGTAAGGTTCGTTTTTCCGCCAAAATAATTATTTTCTGGCGCTTACCTTATAGAACTCCAGACACCCATATCAAACTTTTCTTTTCGTTACTTTCAAGTAAATTGTGTTCTGTAGAACAATATTTTCACCAGCCGTTCCCTCCAGAAGCTGGTTGTACTTTAAAGAAGATAACAACAGCTAATTACCATCAATTTTGCATTGCAGCCTAAAGGATTTTCGCCAGAATTTTTACCATGACAATCGATCCTGATTCAAACAAATCGTACCTGTTACAACAAAAGATGAAACGGCTTTAAAGTCAACAATATGCGAAGATTTATGGAAATTATCTCTATTTTCAGTGCAACAGTCACACCACCTGCTTATAGAATTAGAGGTTGGGCAGGTGGTTTAAAGCTTATGCCAAGAAGGACTGAAGTCCTTCTTGCTCGTACTAGCAACATGTATGTTTGAAACTTCGGATGGAAAGTTGGATGTTCATGTCTGCACCAATGAGAAGTTCGGTTCTGTAGGCTTTTCTCAATTCAGAATTTCTGCCTGCCAACTTGAACTTAGAAAAGGAAAACATAAACTTTGCGGACTCGGTGATTACTTCTTATTAACCGAGATCAAAGGCATTAAGGGATAGTATCAGACCAGGGTCATGGTGACAGGTCTGATATTTTCCAGTAATGACTGAGCGGACGAGGTTAAAGCTGGCTAGTTCCATGTAGTAGTTCATGATATTTGATGGTATTTGACGGTATCGCAATACCCTTTTGCAACCATATGGAAACAATCCCATGAATTTGCAAATACCTTGAAATAACATCAATACTAATAAATACCAAATATTTAGAGTAGAATTCGTTCCTATTCGCAATACCATCAAATACTCAACCAACTGATTGCAACCGAATGAGAACACATTGGAAACCACGACATACTCTTGCAGTTGGCGATAAATAAAGTTGATAAATTTAGACAAGTATTTTGAAGAAAAATATGTAAAGTATGTAAAGTTAAACTTGTTATAGCCGTTTGGGACAACCACGTGCATGAAGGAGAGAACAGGTTTAAAAAAGCTCTTTCACACAATATTTGAAGATGTCTCACAGCTTGTTAAGAAGATGTGTTCGCAACAGGCTTGTGACAAGTTGGTTAACAAGCTGTAGTAAGCCTGTCATTTCATCAAGCTATACAAACTTGTGGTTAGCAACCTTGCAGCATCTTGTTAATTGCGAGACAGTAGCAACTTGTTGGAACATACTTAATGTCGAACACGAACTCAGTTCATGTGGGAGCTTGGTAAATCTCGGCTAGTGGACGTTCGTCAAGCTCGTTCTCTCAGAAAAACGATTTCTGTGTCCTAGACAGGAATCGAACCAGCAACCTTCTGATGATTGGTGAGACGCTGTAACCATTGAGCTACCACGACTCAGATGGTGAGCTAGGGTGCAGGTAGCTAGGATGCAGATGAACATCTTGTAACAAGCCCGCTAGAGTCATTAGTCTTGTTACGAGTCTGCAACAAGTCATTACAGACTTGTTAATAACTTGGGGCAACCAGTGTGAACGCATCGCGGTGATGGCTTCTTGGAACAACCTTTTATCAACTTGTTTGCCAGCATGGAACAACTTGTGCGTTTTTATGCGTGTAGATCAGGAAGAGTATATAACTTTATAAAGTTTCTGGCAAATACTCAGAGTATTAAAAGGTATTTAGGTTGTTAAATTCAAATACCTAATACCGTCCGATACCGCCAAATACTGTATGGGAACTAGGCCTAGTTTAAACGGCACATGATGGCTGATAATAGCTGAAACTATCGCTTCCCGTTTGACTACCAATTATGATGCACTATCATCGACTATCATGGACTATCATCCGCTTTCATCTGCATGTTCATGATAGTCGATGATAGTCTTTTTCCCGTTTGGTTACTTGCTGATAATAGTTGATGATAGTTTGGCGGGAAAATGAGTTCTTAAACTATCATCCGCTATCATGCGCCGTTTCAATAACGCTTAAGGGTGTTCGAAAGTTAAAAGGTTGGTAGACTGTCGAATTTATGTAGAAAAATTCTACCGTTTCGTACAAAGCCCTTTTTCAGGGAGCGAAACGTGTTATTAACGAGGAATTGCAACTAGACTAGTTTTTATACTAAAAGAAGTCATGTCATAACAATTAACCAATAATGAGCACTAAAAACAAATAAACCTTAGCGACTAGTAACCTAACAATGACAAGGAAGTCACTTGCTATTTTTACCGACGATCAGTTAACCGGCACTGGAAGAAACCGCCAGATACCCCAGGAATAGAAGTATGTATTCGCTAAACATGAAGACAAAAGCAAGTGAAATCAGTGCCTAAGCTAATGTTTCTGTTCGCCCATGCTGGACAAAGACAAAGACTTATCGGGAGTTTATTTAAAAGCAGTGTATAAGCTAATGTCACTGTCCGCCGAGGCTAGAAAAAAAGAAGAACTTATTGAGTCCTTAAAGTTGAATTGTTCTAAGCTTGAAAATGAGATGCTTTTCTTGGGTAAGATGGTACAAACTTTCATGTTCTCTTTTCTGGATAATTTTTTTAATCATTTGCTCAAAAAATCTCAACTACCAGTACAGTTACACTAGACAAAAACTTTTAGAACAAACTATAACACGAAGATTGCTTTCTCAAAACATTTAAGGACTATTTTATGAGTTCAGTTACTTAAAAGTCATGTTTTGGATTAATTTATGCTGGCACCCAATTACCCCAATAAAGTGCTTCAAAATGGCGGAAGATTACCTGCACCCTAACCATTGTACCCAAATGTCCTTCAACCGCAGGCAACAAATTGAATGGCCATCTTTGATAAATAGGGGGGAAAACTATTTCATTTTTGTTCGTTGTTTTTTCTTTTTCAAACAAAAAGAATACAAGACAGTTAACACAAAAAGCGGTATTTTCTTTTCAATACATGAACCGTTTTTTATCCGGGAAATTGAAAAAGACATCGTTCAATTTTTTAACAAATTGAATTATGTCTTTTGAGTAAATTTATGAACGAGAATTATAGGTAAACTCACGAACGTGAACTCTTGAACAGGCCAACTTACTCAAAATGGCGGGTGTTTAATTTCTTTCCCCTTCGTCCCCCTACTGCCTCAGTGCTCTTTTTTCACATTCTCCCCAGTCCCTTTTTAAATTCTTAGGAAAGAAGCTGGAATGAATTGAAAGCTGTGAGAAAAAGCAACTTTAAACCAAAGGAAAACGAACGTATCGAATTCTTTTAAAGTGGTATTCCACAAAAAATTAACTTTTTAAAATAAAGCTTTTGCTCAGATTTTTTCGTATTACATGATATATATACAATAAAAGCTAATACCAAAATACTGTATAGTTTTCGATCAGATACTTACCATGGTAACGACATTACAAGCCCCAACTGTGACTTTAATGGCTTCATGGTAAAAAGGATAGCTCAAAAACTAATTGCAGCGGAATTGAAATGAATTATAAGACAGTAATCTAATAAAAATAGCCCAAACTATGTCATAAACCTAAAAACCTTCAGTTTTACTTTTAAAAATTCAATATTTTTCATAATATTAAAAATGAACACTGTGTTGAAATAATCACAGCGTCATTAACCAAGCACTTCCCAATTTATTTACATTAATTTAGGAGATATCCTTCTTTCAACAATAGTTTTGTCTTGTATTGACTCATATCTTGAGTTTTTAAGATGACATTATTGTTCGCAATATGTTTTATTTTAGAAAGCACTTTTCTGAGTCATTTTTTATTGCAGATTTAAAAAGTGGTAATTTCGAGTAAAAATTTGAACATGAACAAGGTGAAAATCGCAACTGTTCAAATGGTACACAGAGGTCGCTAAGTGGATGTTGAGCCGCGAATAGAGTTAATAAAAGATGAGAAATATCTAGTCGAATTAGCCAAGGTTTCACTCGTAAAAGAGTGTTTTCGAACCAGAAACTTTCCAAATGCACTCAACTCTACCGTCTTCTTAATACGGATGACAAGAGAAGTTATAAGAGTTAAATACCTAGAAAGGTGACTTTAACCCAGCCCAAATACATCCCCGAGGGCCCGTATGCCCCGATGAAAGTATCTGTCGTGAAGCCAGCGTTCCAGCTATTTAACTAATTTGTTGAATGATTGACGAAGCATTCATCTGTGTATTGTTTTATTTTGTTTTATTAATATTAATTCATTTGAAATTCGAAAGAATTTATTCTATTCCTTACTCAGCAGACTGCTTACAAGAAATCAGCACGATAAGGGAAGTTAAGCATGAAAGATATTCTACAGATAAACACTTTGCGTTACCAATTTAGGTAAGCGCTTAACTATATTAATTATTAGACATCGTGGAAAGTGCTACCCTCGTCGAGAAATGTAGGACTCCAAATAAGTTATCTGTGAGACTAAGTGGCGTCACCTCTGAAAGTGGGTATGTCCCCGAAGCAGAAATACGAAAACTCTATATGGGTTCACCATATAAAGTGGGTATCTTCCTTAAACTAAGATGGAATAAACCTATGTGGGGTCACCACGCAAAGTGGATATCTCCCCAAAAATGTTAAAACAATACGACCCTGTTTGATGTCACCACTCAAAGTGAATATCTCGCTGAAACTAATTAAAATGGGGTCACCACTGAAACAAGGTATCTCCCCGAAACTAAAATAATGTATGTGAAGGTGGAGGAAAAATAAAAAATTATTGCGTACAGGGCTGCGTCCAAGGTAGATTTCTATACCCAAAAAAACAAGTAAATAATAGATCCCTTTACTTGAAGAACTTTTTCTGACTTGGAAATAAGTCAAAGATACGGCCCAACGTTTCGACACGAAGTTTGGAGTCTTCATCAGGGGTGAGAATGGTTGACTGTAAGCCTCAAGAGGAATATCAAAGCCCTGCAAAATATCTTTACGAAAGCCATCGAGTCGGACACAGAAGTAAAATCATAATATTTAATAAAGTTCTAACGTTTCG
>JBAHVQ010000392.1:2431316-2455990 GCA_036872915.1 Nanipora kamurai | reverse complement strand
AAAGTTGTGCCATTTACATACCAAACAAACCTTAATATCTCCAGAACAAAGTGAGATAAGAGAGAGCTGTAAAGTTCAAATCTCCACAATTTCGAGTGTTCCATCATGTGAGCGGGTTTCTTCGAAACTGAATTTTACGATTCATATGCCCTTTAAAGCTTTTTTGTTTTAGATAACATTTGTCTCTTCCCGATAAAAACCGGTTATTACGGGTTTCTTAAGATCGTTAATGAGCCAATCAAATTGCAAAAAAAAGCACAGTAGACCGCTTGCGAAGCAAGCCATATAATAACAAGCGGTACCGTATTGCAATTTGCGTTAAAAAAAGTAGAACATACAACGATACATGCAAATTCAGGGAAAGTGAACAAATTGGGAAACAACTAGAAGCTAAAAATATTCTCCCACAGAACAAGAAAACACAGCCATCAGTCTCTGTTTAGCCAGGGATCAGTAGAGAAAATGATCTCTAAAAGAAAACAAGTCATTGAATACCTGTTGCAAGTTACAAGGTGTTCTTGGGTACTATTTTTGTATGTTCCCATGGAAATAAAAACTGATGTTCTATTCAATTCATCAAAATTGCTAATCATTGTCTGTCATTGAACCTGCTGCACATCTAAAAAAAGTCTATTTTGTGCCTTGTAACCCGTATCAAGAAAGTAAGAAACATTAGTGATCAACCCCGACTCAAAACATAAACTCAGTCCATAATATGAAAAATATGTCCTTAAGGCTAGTTTCCGTTAGTCGCTAGCTGTCGTCAAGTGTCGCTAACAGTCGGTAACAGTCAGTAACGTATGAACACTTAACAATGAAGAGTACTTGCTGAAACTAAACCTTGACAGCCCGGAAAAGCCTCTTGACCAATAAGTTAAGAGTGCTGCAGGTGAAAACGTCCGATGCCCTTTGAGAACTTATTTTGTGTCCCGCAAGGTATGAGGGCAAGTACAATATATGACTTTTTTGTTTGTCATTTCTCTGTGATCAGGGCTTTAAATTTCAAATGTTGGTATTTTGAAAAATACAATAACAAAGTAGCGTGTAAAAAGGCCGTTAATAAATGGGTGAAGGCTGGCGGTTTTCTAATACATTAAAACGTGCGTGGTAAATTTAAGGACATAGTCAGAGACTGGAGACGAGGCTGTTGCGTCTCTCCACTTTACAAATTGAACAAAAAAAGTTTTTCATTCATCATACATTAGCTAGGACGGTAAATAAAAAATCTGAATGATAAAAAGTATTAGAAATCTATAGATAATAAAAGATCGCAGTATCATCATTCTTCCTATCCATAAAAACTTAAGGAGGGTATATTACTAAGCGCTCTATATTGGCCATTTTTAGCTTCATCTCCTCAGCTACGTCACGGCACAAGGTTACTACTATTTGTTTGCAACAATCTGAGATTGAGGCATAAATTAAAATATGCACATTTCATACATACTAAGATATACGTATAAAGATGATAGTGTATGAAAATGTCGTTTGAACGTTCTTCAGCTAACTTGGAACGCGAAACGACGTTTTTACGTGTGAGGAAAGTGTTTCGTCCAATCAGGAACACGAAACATTTTTTTAACGCTTTTCTATCAAAAGTGAAAAATCTCAGAGAGTATAAAATGAATAAATTGCAACATAAAAAGTATTTTTATGCCGTATTCATGCACTCATTAATTTAAAAGTAATAACGTCCATTTTCACAATTTTGCTCTTGTTTTTTTGTATTAAGTGTTTGTGAAGTGAACTTCTCACTCGTTTCCTGCGCTTGTTTTTCCATTCGTAATGCATCACCAGCTCGTTCGCGCTTTTTTCCATCTTCTACATTGTCATTCGAACATTTACATTTAGTAAACGCTGATAAGAGCATAAACTCTAACTCTATTTCCAACTTTAGGCTAATCCTAACTTTAACCGTGACCCTAACTCAAGACCTAACATTAAGGATATAAACTTCAAAAAATGACGTTACGTGACTTTCGTAGATGGAAACTGGTGTTTGCCTGCGTAAATAGGGTATACACTCACTGGCGTAACGGACTAATGTCTGGGTTAGAGCAGTTCCTAAGGGTCCCCGACCTCAAAGGGGCCCCCAATGAGATATGTCATCTCATTAGTATAACTGTATTGTAGTAAATATGGCAATGGTATTAATTTCATTCCAATTGTGAATGTTTATTTCGGGGAAATGTAAAAAAGTTTTCGCTATTTTCAACCTCCAGTCTCCAGCTATGAAGTTTTAAAATTTATGTCTAAACTAAGGGAGAGTTACGTCCTAACAGAGGGCCCCCAAACGAAAACCTCCTATAAGTCCCCACAGGTTCCGTTACCCCACTTTATACACGCACTCCACGCGAAGTGATCTATTCATCGACAACTATCGGTTTCTTACGTATAAAAAAGCATTTTAGTGAGCGAAGGAGCAGCCCTACAAACTACAGAAAACAACTGAAAACTACTTCCTGCAGATACCATTGCGATAAAACTTACTTAATTTCCTAATGCGGATTAGTTCTGAAATATACATCGACACTTTGCAGTACTGTACAAAAGAATTGTGAATTGTCGGACGGTAAAATACTCGTGTGAGTTCACAAGTCTATTCTTCCAAGATAATATTGTGTAATGCTTTGGGGACTGTTATCATGATACGGGAACGAATTTCTTCCGTTTGTGATGCCTGTACAAAGCCTTGCACGCGTGTAAAAGTTACTGTTAGATCGGTGGTAGACAAGGAACGCGAATTTCCACTATAATAACTGCCAGTAAGCGTTTCTTAGGAGCACTGACCACAATACGATTTTAAACGAAACCTAGATGGAAACATCGTCATTTTTCGCTGAATCGTGAAGGAATTGCTTAACAAAACCAAAACATTATAATGTTCTAAACGAAGAAATAGTCTCATTGTAAGATACTGGTATTAGGATTAAATCTAGCAATAACGTTCGTTTTCTCAATATCTGCCGACAACTGAACTGTTTTTATGGCCTCTACACCGAGGGTTAAGAACCACAAATGACTTCAAGTTAACACATCAATTCAACAGTTTGAAAAGAATAGAAATAGATGGACTGGAACTCATATTAATGTCATGCAAACCACTTTGTTGTGGAAAAAATTGTCGATTACATTGAAACTGACAACGTTTTTATTGTCATCTTCATTTAAATGTTTAGTCAGTTCTTTTTGAATTTAACATCCTTGTATATTTTTAATATTAATTGCAGTAATTGTTTGTTCGAAAGGTTTACTCACAAGAATGAAGACATTCTACAATGGTTGAAGCATTGATCAAATATCCCCCACAAAGCGGACAGGTTAAATTTTTGTTGATGTCGGTCAACTTCAACGTAGGCAACATGAGATACGCCAGTGAGATAAATGTTAACAATCCCGGCTTGTAGCTTACCTGTATAAAACATAAAATACAAAATACATCTATAAAACAGTTTTACTTTTGTTTATGAACTCAGTGGGAATCAGAATGAATAATACCAAAGACGTAATAAAATTTTCCAACAGATATAATAAAAACAAAAAAAGCGAAAGTTACCAATACATAACTTGAAGCAAAACCGCGTTGAGATATTTTGCTGCGTATCTGATTCTGTAGCGGACTAACACTTGCATCATTCGTCAGTGCCGATAATTTATAAGATATCGTCTAATTATTTATAGGTCTATCCTTGCTTATTTGCCTCTGGCTTTTCAGGTAAAACAAAATCAAAACCAAGAAGAAACATTTTGAGGACTTGCGTTCAGTGATCTTATTTGGCACAGACGTCCTGAGCGCTAATTTAACAGTTCATGTAATCTCCTATTTTGCTTGTGCTATCGACAACTTCTATCAAAAACGTTTCCAAGGGCAACTTACAATTAAACCACAAGGATATGATCTTTGTTGTTGGCTCTAAAATTAGAATATATACCACTTTAGTAAGATTTAGCCAACTAAGTACGAAGAACAACCTATGTTCTGTTTACAGAAAACCAAAAGCGTTGGGAAACCGCCAGAACTAGGTATAGAAAAACTGACGTTTTGGGCGACCCTTTCAACAACGTTGACCTGTACTAAATTAAAACTGAGTATGCGGGGAAAGTGATATTGGCTTAACTTCAGGTTTTATAGGATCATTGTCGCTTAGGTTATCCTTGTTACTTGAGAAACTGGGTTATCAATTGACAACTTCGAACTAGTGAAGTGACGACTTGCCTACCAACTTCCAAACCTAGGATAATCTTGTAAGGCCATATTTTCAAGGCAGATTATGGTGATCGACGGGTATTTCTTCTGCGAAGTCAGTGTTGATTCCTTTGGAATACTCTGATCGAGATATAATAGAGTCCAAAACAAAAATAAACGTATTATTACGTTTAGTTAAATCTAATGTTTCATCTTTAACTCACAGCATTCTCATATATTCGTTTACAAAATCATACTGAGCCTAAATATTTGCCGACAAAGAAAACGCTAATTTGTTCCTATATATTTTATTTTAGCTTTAGTGAGATTTGGTAAATATTAACATCTAAAGATGTTGCTGGTTTTCTGACGAAACGTAAGAATTTATCAAATATACAGTTACAATTACAGTACAAACATACAGTTATCAAATATACAATTACAGTACAAACATACAGTTATCAAATATACAGTTACAGTTATAAACGTAAGATTTTATCAAATATACAGATACAGTTATTTTGAAGTCTGTTACGCCTGTTTAACGATTATTATTCCGAACTTTAACATTTATCTTGCAATTACGCTTTCTTGTTAAACTTGTGGGCCGTAAGGAGCAGGAAATACTAATCAACGTTGACATTTGTGCTCCGCTTAAAGTCGTGTTAAAGTGTAAACGGCGAATTTCAGAAACCAAACAGAACTCAGTTTTAACGTCTTCAACTTGAAAAGAAGGTCCTGTTTCCGTTTCGATTAAAATATTTCTAAATTGTAAACAAACAAAGATGTAAATGGTTTGGAGATCGCCTATCTACGAAGGCAAGCGAAAATCATGACCTCAATTTAATCAAAAACCGAACAAGCCAAGGAGATCTCGGAACTTGGAGCAGCCATTTATATCATATATTCTTAACTCGAGAACATCTAAAATCAATTTTTCGAGTAGTAAACAAACAGAATTGTTTCCGTGCAACTTTTGTTGACCTGCTGTTCGAAGACTTATGAATTACTGTTGCTCGCTTCACGTGTCTTAATTCAGATTTAGTGGACTGGGAAAAACCAGCCATGAACACCAAAACGTCTCCTATACTTTAAACTAGACAGTTCGTTTAGTCAGTAGATTAAAAATATACACTCTACACACCTTTACTAATGCTAAATACCTCCATAGTGAAAGAACTTCCAGGAAGTTTTGCATATGTCACCGATTTTATGCTTTAATGGTTATGCGTAGTTTGTCTAGGATAATATTACGATGAGATTGCGAATTGACAAAAGATAAAGTTACCTTTGCCAAAACATTGCCTGAACATCAGAAGCTAAGAATGAATTTGATTACCGATTATTACCATTTACAGTTTGACATTCAGGAACGATATCACCAGAACAAGAGGTTTATACTTATTCGTACGGTGGTATATTTCTGTGGTCGATCTTGCATAAGTCTTGACAAGCTAAGGTATCGTAAGTATGCGTTCAGTGAATGGTAACAAGTGGTGCGGGCTGTTTCGCCTGTGGCACATATTATTAACAACTGTATTAAGTTTATTGGAAAGCGCAATTTTACTTCATATTCTCAGTTGTCTTCCTCCGAATGTGCCAGTAAGAGTTTGACACATGTGACCTAGTGGATGCACTATATATTTCTCGACCAGTACTATATGCAATTACTATTATATGATGCGATAATAGTATAAGTGGAAGTTAAGTTTATCCTATGATTCCTAAACCACTTTATTCGATTCAGTTCACACACTATCTGACATAGCAGATGGTTTCAATTTCTTACACAATTCTGGCTTTGGCCTAGACAAATTTTGCAAGTGGTTAAAATACTACAAAACTAGGCTTTTGTACATCAGGATTGGAAATAAAAACGTCTTCTCAAAGACAACTTCAGAAACGATAAAGACGAATATTTTTGAATATCTTCCAAACCAATATCACTTGATAAAACGCAATGCCAGCGGCACCAACAATCAGGTTAAAGTCTGTGTGGGAAATGACTAATGAGCTCGACTCAAGTCATGGATCAAGTCAAATCCAATTGTAATTGGTCAAGTCTAGCCCTAAGTTATAACATCTGTTTAAGTATCTGGGAATAACGTCATCGATCTGACGACAAACGTAAGATAAATCTAAGCCAACGTCCAAGAGAAAAGGCCAAGCCGGAGTCAAAGGGAAACACGCGTAGCTGCTTTATAAAGTCGGTACATTGAATTTGTGGCTTGGGGGACAACTTTCGCCGCTGGATAATTTAATAAAGAGCAAAACAAACGAAACTCCGAATGCATTTAACATCTTTTTATTCGATGTCTATGCTATCACATTATTAATTTCTTTTCGATATCCAAACTAAGTATTTACACCAGAGTCCACAGAAAATGTTTACTTCATTATTTTATTGGAGCTGACATAAGATTTGTATCGCTTAAGTTACGTGAAGTGATTAAAGTTCATTTTATTTTTCTAAGTTTACTTTATTTTATTTTATTTATTTCATATTTTCACGAAAAACTGCTCTCAGTGAATCACTCTGGTTTAAATCATATTAACATGGAAAATAAATAGTTATTTACCGAATAAAGATGACTCTGAAATGTTCTCCTGAAGCAAATAACGGCACTTCTTTGAAGAAAAAAAAGAAGTGATTGCACAAACAGAAACGGTATTCACAGCGTTGTCTGCCAATTCGGCAGCAATAGATCTAGTTCATTAAATGATATGGAATTATTTCACACTTATTCAGATTCCCAAGAAGTTTTACTGAACACTATCAATTCTGAATCTTTGACTTAGTTAATTCTCGTTCAGGAAGGAGTATAAATGATATCGATATATGTTTTATTCTGCGAATACAAGCTTACTTCATCTGTCATTCCGGATGAACAAAATGGCCGTACTAGAATCTAACCAAAAGCACTTGATTTAGCGATGAAATAACTCAGACCGTTCAACACTCACAAGAAAATAGAATCTTTCTAAAATAGTTTGTTAATTTTCCTACATTATATAGATAACATAGACTTGTTCAATCCAAAACAGACAGAGTATTACCTGCTTTATTCGTTACACATCTGTACTTCCTTTTGCCGTACTTCAAGCGTCTCAGGCTAGCAGCTGATGACGACTGTCTGGGGAGCGATAGAGTCACGTGACGTTATCATGTCCATCCCTCATCAGTCACAGAGGCTTGAACGAGGAAGGAGAAAACTAAAGAAACAATTTTGGATTGAACTTTTTGAAATGATAGATGAAAGAAAGCTTTTAAATTTATTTCGGAGAAAAGATGAGATTTTTATCCACTCCTCGTGTTTAACAGTCCTCTTCAATTTCCTGTCTATTGTTAGTTTTCGTAATTTAAATGATGTATCATCTTTCGACCTCTCGTTTTGTTCCGTCTTGATTGGGAAAGCTCGCATAACCGGCCTGACTCATGTCACGAAAATATATTTACGACCGTAAAAGATAATTTATGTTCACTTCACTAGTCATTTTCTCTCGGCAAACTAAAGTAATTCTGCATTTTATTTTCGTCGTGAGTGTATTTTACACCCAGATCATAGATTATAGTTAGGTTTTGATGAGTGAATTAGCCCGGCTCATAAACAGTCTCTGAGAGTATCTGTTTCTGACAAGTACACCAAAGGAACAACCAACACTGTCACCTTCTTTGGGGAAAGCAATGACTCAGAAATATTCATTAGAAGTGTGGAATAAAATGAGCAAAGACAAAGAATCCAAACTCTTCAATGCGATTCTCAGCAAATTTATTACTAGCTAATTACGGGAAAGACGGCGTATATTCATCAATTCTAATACTGAAATTCAAAACTAAATCCAATCCTCGTAAATTTGCAATCTAAATCATTACTGGGGAAACTAGTCAAATTACAAAGGTTAAAAGCACGAAGACTTAAACAAGTGAAGTGGATCAGTGACAGTAGCTACTTCATCAAACGACTGCCGGTAATGTTCACATATTACGATTAGTGAAAGACTGGGGAATCGCGAAGCTAAACCTCATAATAATAAAGCCAAAATTTTTTAGTTCTTTCTGATTTGTAAACAACTTGCCCTGGTCCTCTGCCTGAAGCTGCCGGTAAAATTGCACTATAATGAAAAAAGTCTGAGAAATATTCTAGCATATATAGGTATAGTTCACTAGCCACTACTCCACTGCAACTTCACAAGACAACGAACAGTATTATAAGTTACGGGAGTCGGGATCATGAAACCTGTTGCCAGCAGTAATGAATTGGAACATTTAGGGTAAGTAAATAAATAAGTATTGTTGTGCTAAGATCTTAGTGTTAAAAAAATCTAAGTGTGAAATATATACACAGTCTCTACTTTTTCGCGTTTTTCGAATAAACCTTTAAAATTTAAATAAACGTAAGTAAAGATCAAAGGTTAATACAATAAGGGAATATTGTGTAGGGTAAATTCAACTGAATTTTGGCATTAAACGCAAATGACAGTGGCTTTTAAAGTGATTTCAAAGTGAGAGAAGTTAGTCTAGAAATCGGAGTATCGAAGTGTCGAAGAGAAGATATCCTGTATTCGACAAAATGCTGCGTCCAAAATACTACATGTACATTAAAAGCAATTTTTTTTGTTATCTAGTAACTTGGGATTTGGAAGTCATTAATATGCGTAATCACAGAAGATAACTTAATAATCAAAAGTTTTGTAAATAGAATTTTCATTAAAGAAATCGAATATATAATTATCAGAGTAAACTGTTCGTTGGATTTTATATCAACTCATTCAAAGAATCTTTTGAGAATTGTGGAAGCTTTGTGGAGAACGAAAAACATACATTAGCCAGGGACCTCAAGAAACAGAAAAATCGACAGCGGAAAAGTTGGCCATAAGCAGAATTGCCGTAATTTATACACTCTTGCCTGCCGTCGTCCTTACCTATCCGACCTCAACTTGCCTATTTTGCCACTCTGAATAAAATCTCAAGTTCTTTTACTCATGTTACCTCAAGGAAGAAGTTCAACTTTTGATCTACGTCCACGTCGTCGACTTAACTACATTATTCCGCGCTTTCCTACCATGCAAAACCATGCTGCAGTTGAACGAAGTAAAAAATTTCGGAGAAATTATTTTTTCAATCAGACGTTTTTACTCACAATATGCCGGTCGCCTTGGATTTAAGTTTAAAACCAATTTGATTTGAGAAGCTTTATGTAAGACTTTGTGACAGACACCGCTGTGAGGCTATTAATTCATTCGTTAGCTTAACACATATTTTCTCACCCTTGGTACCTTACCCTAAGGAACCTGATTATAAAACTTTGCTACTAGTTCATTGGGTGTACAGTTTTTTATTGCTGGGGGGGGGAGGCGTGAAACAAAACGAAGTTAATACCTTCTCGGCGAAAGGCGAGGAGTTCATGTAATCGGTGTCGCCACTTGGAATTTTTATTATGGGAGTGAAATAGATTGCACCAGGCTATAGTATATAATTGACTAAGACACCTTACTCTCTCCCTGAACTGTTTCTCGTTTGATTTGAACGAATCTTGAATCAAAACAAGGGCTCACAGAAGAGGGGCATGACCCCAGCGTCAGTGGGTTCAATGAAAAATTGGTTATTCCTTGAAAGAGCAGGCCGATCTTCTGAATTGGTTCCAAGGAATAAATTTTTATTGTAGGGCTATCTGAAAGTTTCAAGGAACAAATTTTCAACTTAGATATTTCGGTCAGTACGTTTAAATGTATGTTTCCATCATTCTAAAGTCAGTGAATAATAGAAATCGATATAGTCCATACTCGCGAAATCTTAGCGGAATAAGCCACCAAATATAATAATTAGTGGGGCATATAATATAATAAAAAAATAATTGTGGGGTACAATTTCTCAACCACACTCCACTGTGCTTATGCCAGACTGACAAGCTTTTGAGTTTAAGTCATGACCAGAAATTGAAATAATGTTTATAACTAGAAAATGAGGAAAACGAAAAGACAGCGATCCGAGTCATCACTCATCAGAGACTGGTGTGAGTTTCACGTGATCAGCTTAATTTGCATTCGTATAAACGTGATTGCTGAATCGGTTAAGTGTTTTTATCAAGGAAGATTGACGATATCAAGCATTTGGGTTCGCTTTTCGTGAGGTAATAGTCTTCGTTTATTTACCTTAATGTCTTCAGTTTAACTAACTAGACCAATAAGGCGAAAATCATTACTTTAGCGCTTGATTTTACTCGCATCTCAGTATATAACCTAGTAAATATAAAGCTAATGTTGATATTTTAATGCGGTTGAGCTGGTGTGGTGAATTCTGCTTAAAGAAATAAACTGACATAGCCAACTATCACTCTCCGATGTCGATTGAACGGCCGCTTACAACAGTTAGCTTACGTATTACATAAATAGTTTGACTGTAGCTTACAGGTACTGACCATTGGATAATGGAGAGATGAATTAGTAGCGTAGCTCAGCTCACTATGATTTATGCAAGCTACTGCCGAGAACTAGTGACGGACAGATATATATACGCCAAAGTGATCAAGATCTTGTTGGGCCCACAGCTTTACGAATCACTGATCATGTTATCTAGATAACTTTACTAGGTAACGAAATATCCCAGTAGAAGTACACTGTAGAGGGAAAGGTTTCCTTTTTATGTCAACGTAATTGGTTACCAACTAGTTTTTCTCGCTATAACAGAGGCAACTATAGCAATTTGGCTCAGCTCTGGACTCTGAGCGCAATTGTAAGCAAACCTGTCAACAGAAAGACAACGCACACTGGTGAAAATTTCAAGCGAAAATCCACCTGGTTTTGAAGTTGGGTTGTTGTGGAAATGTGCGTTAGATTTCCAAAGAAGATTTTTTATAAGAAACATTACCAAGAAAACCTTTCTTTTACGCCATGAGAAAAATGCTGAGATCGCCGACGTGATCAATGCGAAGTAAATGGCAAATCGTGTGTATTCCTTGGTAGATTTAACAACCCGTCCGCCGTCCTGACGACAAATATACGTGGTTTGTATTCGTTGATTGAACATTGCAATACATGCGTTTCAATTACTGAGATAAGACTTCTGCCAAGGTTAGGTTTCTAGTTCACTAGAAACCTGTCTGGTTAATGTCAGGTCGGTGGCTAGTTTATAACACAACGATTAAAAGATTCTCATCAAGACGAATTCAATGATCTAATGGGTCAAGTGATAAACCAACAACAATACTAATACCATCTGCACCGTTTTGATTCTTTATTGTCTATTCTTTATATTCTGTAGGTAATAAAGGAAAAAAGTTATCGAGTGAATTTGTAACATCGCTGAAACCGATAGCGATACAACGAATTGCGGAAATATAGCGAAACACCAGAGTATTAGTTATTGATAACTTCAGAAGATGACCAAATAGGTTATCACGAAAATTTAAGAGAATTCATTTTCGTTTTCGCTTGCTCTGGCTAACGAATTGGTGACTGCTTACCCCTATAGATTTCTAATCGGCTCTCCGAAATAATATTTGCTTTAGAAATGAAAGTAACATCCGAAGATCTTTGCCTTGAGCTTGAATGTTTATCCCATTGAATTTTTATACTGGTGGCGTTAAGTAGAGATGTAAATTAACTGATTGTTTGACAAGGTTTTAAGGTTACATGATTCGAATTTTATATTTTTGTAAAGTTATAATGAGTACTTTGAAATTATGATAGACGACTGTTGAACTTTGTCAAGTTCAAATTTCTAGAAACTACGTCTGAACCCTAAAGCAGAATTGAAAGTTCCGCTGAGACGCGAAACTGTTGAGCTGCGAAGACTGAGAATTAAAGCCAAGGTTACAAATGTGTACCAGCTCGATGGATGGACATCCCCCCTGCCCCAAGCGGTAACCTCGATGTTAATGTCATTTTAATACCGGCCACCACTTAATTCGATGACACCCGATGCAACATTGCAGGAATTTGTAAATTTTCATAGACGAGTTTGAGATTTGCAGCCAATGAGGAACATTAGGATTTCACTAACCTCCTTTGTCATTGATTGCTTTTTATCAACTTTCGCAAACTTGAAATATTCTCTCTGACTCTGTGCATACCATTCAGGATTTTATGCAGTATTGGTTACAGTATTGCATCGTGGGTCCGCGGGTTTACGCCACTAGCACGCGTAAGAATCTTGCAGCTTGTAACAAGATTTATTCGCCACAGTCTTGTAACAAGTGTGTGAACAAATTGGAACACTAGCGTTACGTCGTCAAGCTGTCACAAGTAAAATTGCTTCAACGTTTAGCTCCTTGTATCGTCGAAGAGCCATACCAACAATACCATATATGCCAGAGCAACTTGTATGAAAGGGTTGGAAGAACTGTTCCGGCAGTTTCCCAACCCTTTTGATTATCTACAAGCCGTTCAATACTGCCGACACAGCACTCTATATTTACAACTTGCATAAAGTCAGATACAACCCTGTAGCACGTCATAATCAACCCGTGCCAGACTTGTAAGCAAGCAGGTTCGAGGGTATGCGAAAAAAATCAGATGGCGTTGCTCAGACAAGACAGTTACAAGTCTGCGGCCGAGCGGTTTATTACAAATTTTGCGTTTTTACACGTGTAGGCAGCACATATTTCCATCACTCGAACTACGATTTCATTTCTAATTTTGTCTGTCTATTGCAATTGCTTAACAACAAGGACTTCCCACCGGCCATCAGATGTATAGATACCACGTTCATTCCGTCTTGTTCTTTCAAGCACTTTGTGCGTGTGGATCATGGCTACACGAGCGTCCGACAATGGAAATTTGCGACGAAAAAAGCTAATATTGAATGAAGGATACACCGCATCCTGTACAATGCACGAAGAATACGTATGGTTATATAAAGTTTGGCTTACTACTCCAAAATAGGAGGGCAATCAGATAGAGTGAATTATAGGCCTATTTCAATTTTAGTAGTGGTTTCAAAAGTCCTTAAGAGACCTGTTTCCAAATCGTATATGCATTATCTCAAGTCAAACAATTTTCTTTCAAATCATCAGCATGGTTTCAGAGCTAATCATTTTGGTGAGACATCTCACCCAATGTTTTATGTCTACCTATTGACAAATATTAATGAGATAATATCACTGATATGAATTTAGTTGCGATATAAGACGAGATTGCCACCACCATTTTTAGTTTGGACAGAACTTCGGACGTGATATTCAGTGAGTTCAACAAATCAGGAAGGTCTCCGATGAGTCGCTTGGCAGCGATGAAACGTATAAGCAGACTAGTCATGATTACCTCTCAATTTCTATTGTGCTTCAACTTGCATGATTTTAGTTGATCTGTCTAAAGCTTTTGGTTTGGTTGGTCAAACAAAACTTATTTAGCTACTAACTTTGTACGGAATGACGTCCTCAGCTTTTAGCTGGTTTAGATCGTATTGGAGTAACCGTGTACTCAGCAAGTACTTTTCTTGCGTCTGTATTGGTTTTTAAATCTTTAAATGGCCTTACATATGAACCATTTAATGGCTACTTTCAAACTATGGATCACCAACAAAATACTCGCAATAATAATTACTGCTTGCGCTTACCTAAAATTAAACTAGAAATAGCGAGGAAAGGTTTTTATTTCCAGGGGGCTCTGGCTTCAAACAAATTACCCTTGCATGTTCGCCAGATGAATTCTATTGTTGTTTTTAAACGAGCTCTTAAACAAATGAACAGTTTTTAGTTTTAACTATTTTGATTTTATTTAGTATTTTTTATTATTCAAATTATGTAATTAGTATCTTATTCTATTTGTAAATTGTTTTTTAGTTTTATAAATTATTTAAGTATTAGATACAGGACCCTTAGTGATAGCAGTACTTGATTATACTGATAAAGTTTTATCCTGTTTAAAGATAGTTTTAATAATAATAATAATAATAATTTTGAGCGAAGGCCATTTGTCGGAGTGAAACCTTTCAGTCCGACGAAAGGCCTTCGTTCGAAACGTTAGTTTCTCTACACCTAAATTCCGGCAGTTTCCCAACTCCCTTGGCTATCTACAATTAGTGTTCTCTATTTTCAGTTAAGCCTAAAAACGTTTGAAGTTTAAGTGATCACTAACCTACACGGTCCGACTGTCATATACAGTTGTTCATCATCCTGACGTTTATGGTTCAGTCACAAGAGTCGTCATAAGCAGCAGCTGTGCTATTCAGAGATGATAGCTTTCCATACGCCAGGATAAGAACAGTTTGGGACAATCGTTCCGTATGGTCCTGCCTTTAGAGCTACTTTCTTTAGGAACTGCAAACTATGTTCAATTATTTGTTAAATTCCACGTTTGTGAATTTAGCACCTTCAGCGAATTTGACCACCGTTGTTGACAAATATTGCGTTTAAAAATACTGAAAATACGAAAAAAAGTCGTTCAATATCCGTTCATCGTTTCTATTGCCTTTAGCGGATTTTCTACAGTGTTGAAAGCCTTTGCAAAACAGCCTGAACATTTTGCTCAATTTTTTCAACGATGTCGAGTGAAACGCTGAATC
Organism: Nanipora kamurai; assembly: GCA_036872915.1. NCBI lineage: Eukaryota > Metazoa > Cnidaria > Anthozoa > Scleralcyonacea > Helioporidae > Nanipora > Nanipora kamurai. The sequence continues at coordinate 2,441,300 of JBAHVQ010000392.1, read as the reverse complement.
CACATGAACGAGGCTTTACCACTGGCTGAATACGGAAACTGTTTCGGGGAATGACAGCAACGTACTGTAATCTGTGATTTTACTCAGTGTGTCGAACGAACAACAATATGAAAAAGCACATGTAGTTGTAGCTAACGATGGTGGGGCGAAACATCAATCCGACGAAGGGCCTTCTCTCAAGACGTCAATTACAAAGTTTCGCCAATTTCGTAAGTTGCCTAACCTTTTTGGCTTTACACATATTTATCAACACTTTATATCACTTTCCAGATAATTTAATGCTTACAGCACCTAATCAACATTGATTTTGTTGAAGTCCAGTTTTAAATATCTCAATCTATTTATCCACATTTGGAAATATGAATCAACCGCTCCTAGTTCTACAATTCTGATAAGATTGAGTACTCCTTTCCTCCTGATCATTTTATCCACTATGCTACCACGTTATAACCACATACGTCATCCCAGATCTTTTCAAAATAACTCTAATTTTTCATTTGCTGGCGGTTCAAGACATGACAAGTTCTTAAGCTCCAAAGAAACTATTTACTCTGTCGGTACCAATTAGAGTGTTTATCGTGACATCTTAAACATCTCAATCTTTGGCTTGGAAAGGCTCCTGCAGTTTTCCTTTCACTACTAAAATCTCTAATCCTTAATTCAAAGTTCTCGAAAGACATTTTCTCTGTTTATATGTATGCAATGTTACAGCTTTTGTTTTGTAGTCGATGAAAGATTGCTGTTATTCAAGTCAATCTCCTTTTACAACTTTATTTTCTACTTGGTTGATAAAACCCTTCATCATCCTCATCGTTATTGTTGTTGTTGTTGCGGCTGTTGCTTTAATTGTTGTCCTCGTTGTTGTCCTGGCTTGCGGAACCTTGAGCTCCAGTGAGCAAGGTACTGGATCGGGTACCCCGAGTGCTGTACGATAAAGGGCTTGTGAAAGAAATTCTAGTTACCGATATCTCGCTACCCATAAGTTAAAAAGTAACAAGGATGGAGACACGACGTCTCAAGAATGGACTGGGAATACTAATGTTACAAAGCAGATATAAATGTTGTGGCAAAGTTAGGGGTGTAATGATACATCAGTTGTAAATGCTATGCATCTGTTGTAAGTTCAACCACCGTTTTTCTTCAGATTCTGGTAGAAATTGCATGCTGCACTAGGCATGCGCACCTGTTTTAAATGCATTTTATTTCTTTTAATGCATTATATTTTATTTTAATTACTGAATCAAACTCAACGTTTGTTGTTTTAGATTGCCTGGTCACCATGCTAAGGACAGTAGGTTTAAAGAGCCTTAATGCAAACATAACATGCCCGTTATGTGGAGGATATTTCGTGGAGGCTACTACTATCATGGAATGTCTTCACTCTTGTAAGTTATCATAAACAGAAAAAAAAATTTCCTCAGTTAGCATCAGACTTGATGGGTGGCATACATGAAAGTCAGGAGTAAAATGAGAGCAATTCAATAATATGTTCTTTATTCAACATTTGCGTTAGTTTAATTGGAAACAGGTCGATATCATTCATTTTCCGCCCGCCTAACCAATCAACTTTAATGCGGGCGCCGCCACCACAAAGTGGTCTATTTTGATCTTCTCATTTTCATATAAGTTTTGTTGGTATAGGTTTTCAAAAGGCGATATAGATTACTCCTTGGGTTAATCAAAATTTTCATGATAATTTTTGGGCATACCGCTAAGGAAGGTTGAAATTATCTTCGAAAGAATTTGAGAAGATTCGTAAAGTTTTATGCCGTGAAATTTGAACTCGACTGGTGAGCCAAACTATTCGGAGCTTCATTAAAAAAGGAGATTAACCGGTAATCCCGAATTAATAGATAATCCTGATTAACGATAGTCTGCCTTTGAGTAAGAGTCTGGGTTAGGAGAGAAGTACTCGATTAACCCTCATTTCTGGCACAAACGTCAAAAAACTGCGTCAGAAAGTCGTAAAAACTGTAAGGTAAAGGTTATATTTTATACTAAACTTCTCACCAATGTGGGTCTCGACACCAATTACCCAGAAAAGCAAATTTCTTTCTACGCGCCTCCATGATTAAACAATCTCAGACAGCCAATCTCAAATAATTAACCACTTGGTTTATGACAACAAATCAAGTCACGGGATTACCAGAACCGTGCTCACTAAGACATCATTGGTCACGGTAAAATTCAATCTAAAAAACCCATTGAACTCTGTAAAGGCATAGGCCGACTGTACTCGCGTAGTCTTACAATAATATGAGTTGGCAGATCAAACTAAAGTGTAATGATACTAAAAGTTTAATGACGGCAGTGTGTTTCCCTATTCGAGATTCGTACGCATCTTGAAAGACCTTGGAATATAAATAAAGTTCGTGGACTTGAAAAAATTGCAAACAGACATCTAGTGCTTAAAAATCTTTACATCCACAGTTTTTTCATTCTGATATTTCCAAACTGGGGATGATAAATTATTGAGCAGGTGAAATAATATTTAAGGCACTGTGCTTCCTGATATTTTTATCGTACAATTATTAGACCCGCATTTTTACATGAATTCCGAAGTTGTAGTAATTATTTTGTTTTGTTCTTTTTTAATTTATTGTATTATACTGCGTTGCAGTTTATTCCTTTATATTACTTTGTATCATATTGCATTGTATTGTACTGTTGCAAATATTTTTTGTCGTCGGGCAGAAAAATGGAATGTATAACCTCAGAAATAGAACCAGTAACGTTGTGTCTAACAAACAAACTAAGGGATCAGCCATAAAGTATTTACTAGAAGGAGTGGAGGATATTCAGGGGGGTATGTAAAAACATTCAGTGCTTTTAGAGTGGCATGGAAATTTCTATTTCTCCTAGGGGGCACGAATAATAGCGATACTTTGAAATTCTCCACAAATCCTAATTCACAGAAAGTATGTGCAGGTGAGGGGAGGAAAAACCATATTGATAAACACTGCTAGGAGGGTATTAAGTTTTTCCTGGCAGTTTTGGGTGGGTACGAAAATATTTACCAAAATGTATCATTTATCCTCCACCCCACTCTAGTAAATACTTTATGACTGGTCCCTAAACAACAAACTTTAAAAAACGTTCAGTGATGATGCTGGGGGTCTCTATCGGTTTTAATGTACCTATAATAATTATATGGTTTGTTCTAACTTTTGTCAAAAATTTATCGATCGTTTTGCGTGTAGTTACTGGAGTTTTTTTTTGTTGAAATGGAGGTAACGGTTCTTCGTGGACAGCTCTGTAGTATGCTACGTGGACGTCACGGGTACGGTCAGCTCATGTATCACTCTTGGTATACTTGCGAGCAATGTATCACGGTTATCCTAAACACCTTATGATTGCCTTTATACTTGTTTGATTCAACCTTGCCTCTGTTTCAGTTTGCAAGAGTTGTATCATCAGATACCTGGATACGTCATTCAACTGTCCAGTTTGTCAAACCGAGATCCATAAGACTCGGCCTCTTCTTCATGTGAGGTAAAACTTGGGCTTTATAATTATGCTTCGCATCGGCATGATAATGGTCGACATTTTTAAAGAATATCAGAAGAAAGAGAATTTCTTAAGTTATGTTAAAAATGAATTAACACGTTAATTATGTCTGGTAATGTTGAAATGTCAAACGCGAAACTGCAAGCGACGGTGAAAGTTACTAAATGTCCTCTAAAAGTACATCCTGCGTTCTTTCAGAAAGCTCTGTCAGATGTCAATTCATATTAGAAAAAACTCATCAAACTCGTGCGCTTGCAAGGATTCCCCGATACTTTCAAAATGGGGATAGTCCAAGCTGCAAGTGAAACCTTGAGTTAGCTAATCACTCTGTGACGCTGGACTCTGGCCCCTAACGAATCGTTGGTTCAATTCCTGCCGAAAATTGCAATTTTTGTAAAGCCGGTTTTCCACTTGACGGAATTTTTCGCGCAGAGTGGAAAAACCCAGAGCTCACGAAACAAAAAATATTCCGCTCCGCCCGGAAAATTCCGTTTAGTGGAAGACCGGCTTTAGAGGCATCAAACAGTGGTTCAGACAAGAGGGCGGGTAAGAGTGGGGCTTGCCTTGTCAAAATAAATAGGGCTGAGCCTTGAAAACATTTGCTGCATTATCCACCAATACAATTGAAAAACGTGTGCATAAGTTGTATATTATTATATTTTTTCAAAACTGCCGCCATTCCGTGACAAGGGTAGCTTCCTCCCTTCATGCTTATATTAATAGAGACCTTAAGATCTGCGACGTCAACCTCAAGGACGGCATCCTTCAAAATTTCACCATTTAAAGAAACCACGGTTAATTAATCGCCTTGACTGATACTTCTCGCTTGTTTTATGACTTCTAAAACTCTCCAGTTCTCCTAAAACGAATGTAGTGTCGGGTTAAATTTAATCTTTAGTAACAGCCTTTTTCTCTTTGTGAGATGAAGTCGTTCTAAAGACGTGAAAATTATCTGGCTGGCGTTTTTTAAAGAACAACAACAGTTGGGATAATACTCTGGATGAATGAAAAATTCTTTTGTTTATAGGACGCCGTCGTCGAAGTTGCCGTCGTAGATCTTAAGGCTCTAATGTCAGTTATCTCGGTTATCTCCACCTAAATTTCCACAATTGGTTTCATGTTCCCGCCAATATAGACATCCCTGGTATGAATTTAGTTCTACATCACTAGCTTAAAACTTGAATTCTCTTCCATTATTGGAATCAGCGAGAAGAAAAAGTTGAAGTGCTGAAACGGCAGACTAGTCTGGGTAAACGGGAATTATATCTACTGAATAACGAGATTTTTTGGTTAAATCATTCTTTGGTCTGTTTTCCACGCCAGTCTTTAGTGGGTATATCTTTAGTCTACATGTACAATATTTTATGTGGTGATAACATTCGTGGATCAGTACGAATTGGAATACAGAAGAACGTATATTCCGAAAATAGTTCGTATTTTTATTCACTGTTTTACTTAACTTGACGATATCGTGATAAAAAAAATAATACTTTCAAAAAAACTTTTGCTGCTTATCGTGAAAAGTCGACACTAACCAGTTGATGATTGAATATAAGCTCTAGTGACCGAATCATTTCCTATTAGTTGATCATCCAGGAAATCGGTAATTTCTCTTCGTACATACAGTAGAAAAAACAGCATCAAAGAGCACAAGTGCTGATGATGACGAGCAAGATATTAAAACCATGAATAAGAAATACCTACGGTATTCGGAGTTGCTTTTCTTTTCTATTTTTGAATGGAGTTCCTCGAGGTTGCGAATATGATCGAATTATTACTCAATATTTTTTTTCAGACCAGACCCAGTGCTTCAAGATTTAGTGTATAAGCTAGTACCATCTTTGTACGACGGTTAGTAGAAAAATTGTGTATTGAGGTTGAAGGTATCTTTCAAACAGAGTTTGTTTTGTGTTATTGTGTCTGAGTGATTTATATGTTAATTCTTGTCCAGGAAGGAACAAATCAGGCTGATCTAGTTACGTCTAATAAATTGGATTATCATTCAATGTACTTTTTCCTTTTGATCAGCTGACAGACCGTTAAGTCACCTGCAAACAACTCATCACTAATAATAGGGATGGGCGATACCAAACATTTTGGGTTCGATACGATGCCGGTTCGATACCATGAATTTTGGTCGATACCGATACCAAAATCGATACCGATACTACAATTTTTTATATAAAAGATTTTAATTATTTGGAGCAAAGTGTTGCCATAGTTTTCCTTGACAATGTGTTGCAATATGATAATTTACAGACACATAATGTCAATCTACAGTAGTAAACTATGAAACCATTTTCATGCATCTTCCACCATTTCAATGGATCATCAGATCTTGACAAAACATCCTCTCGTAAATATACATTAGCTTCTGCTGCAGCTTTGTTACTATCCCTTCTTGTCTGAGATTTGACAACCTTATCATCAAAAAGGTCCCACAGACCAGGTGGCTTCATTTGATCCTGGCTTGCAGTGCCAGGAGGTTCATTATGTGCTTCAGGATTTAATTCCAGCTCAACTAGATCTTTGGCCTCCTGAACAATCCACTGCTCTGCCTGCTGAGCAGCTTCCTGGCTCGAGAATGCTATTTTCTTCAACCTGGGGTCCATCAAGGTAGAAAGAGCCAGCAGGTGAGCACGTTCAACGGCATTGTACCTTCTACGCATCTGGGCACCCAGTGCCTTACCAAGATCATTTGTTTCAGTGGCAGTAGAATTTGCTGATGTTAAATGCTGCAGTGGTCTTGCTAGAGGTATTGCCTTTGAAATCGATACGTAATTTTCAGCAGAAACCTCTCGCGTGGCTACTTCAAATGGTTTTAAAACTTTCAAGGAAGCTTCTAATGATTGAACATCTGCACCAGAAAGACACAAATCATTACGACCAGATAGTCATAGGGCTGTTGTATGGCTTGGTTTTGTTCAACAATGCGTTCAAACGTGTAAAATGTAGAATTCCATCGGGTGTCAACCTCTTGGATCAGTTTATGTTCTGGTAGCTGAAGTTGACATTGGATCTCCGTCAACTTCTCAGTTGCTTTAACACTTTGATGGAAGTAAGTGACGATCTGCTTGCATTTTTTCTTCAAATCATTTACACATCCAACTGATTTAATCGCCTCAGAAACAATTAAATTTAATGTGTGAGCAAAACATGGAACGTGCATCCGACCAGTCATTCTTATAGCTGCAACAATATTGGAAGAATTGTCAGTAACAATGGCAACAACTTTGTTGGAGATATTCCATTTCTCTGCAACTTTTAAGAGACAATCTGCAATGTTCTCAGCAGTGTGACTCAAATCAAATTTAATAGTCTCAAGGACTAATGACTTCATTTCCCATTCAGCAGTAAGGAAATGGCATGTAATGGTCATGTAGCTCTCAGTTGCTCTGGATGTCCACAAGTCAGTTGTTAGAGCTACATTAGCAACTTGAGCAATTTCTGCATTAACTTTTTTTACTTGTCTGCTATATTGTGCTGGCAACATTCGCATGGTAGACTTTCTGGAAGGCAGTTGGTACCTTGGGTCAAGGACATGTAACAGTGATTGAAATCCTTTATCTTCAGCAATAGACACAGGCTGCATATCCTTAACAGTCATTCGAAAAACAGCTTCATCGATGCTTTTTCGTCTTGAAGATGAAGTAGAATATTTGACTTGCTGAATGAAGGAGTTTTCAATCGTTTTCTGCTTAGGAGTGGCAATTTTCTGTTTCTTGGCTTGAGAACTTTTCTCTTCGTTTTCTTTTCTTTGTTTCATTGCCTTTTGAAATTCATTGGGGTGCTTTGACTTCAAATGCTAATAATATATGAAAATCGAAAAGATAACCAGTACATTAAAAGTTCACATCCTGGTCGCAAATATGGTGTTCCTGTTTCCATATTGAAATTCTCAACACATACAAATTAATTACACTTAAACACTGAGCAGAAAGCCTGCTCATGTGAGAGCTTGGTAAATATCAGAACAACGGAGGACGTTCGTCAAGCTCGTTTACTCAGAAAAACGATTTCTGAGCCCTAAACGGGAATCGAACCCGCAACCTTCTGATGACCGGTGAGACGCTCTAACCATTGAGCCACTACGACTCAGATGGTGAGCTAGGCTGCAGGTTTATCATATGTACTGCCTAAGTGGAAGTCGCGATATGATAATAATGGTGGAATACTTAAACACTGAGCAGAAAGCCTGCTCATGTGGGAGCTTGGTAAATATCAGAACAATGGAGGACGTTCGTTAAGCTCGTTTACTCAGAAAAACGATTTCTGAGGGCTCAGAAATCGTTTTTCTGAGAAAACGAGCTTGACGAACGTCCTCCGTTGTTCAAATAAATTACAATTAAGTATGAATAGTACCTTAAAAAGATTTGAAGTGTTCAACGAATGTTTGAGAAATTCTGAACATATATCGCATTTTGCCTTATCAGCTTCCTTCGACGGTTTCGTAAAATAATCGGTCGTTTTCCATGTGCTGCTTTAGTGGACTGCGAGGTGGAATTACCACCGTGAGTTTCATTTGCGATTTCTAAAAAGGAGAAAAGAAAGTGTCTCAAAAACTTTTCACATCTCTGTTGTTCAAATTCTGATAAATTCAAATGTAATAAATATTTTATGCATACCTTCTTCCATGATTTAGATTCACTTGACTTGACAGTTGACGACTACATGCGACGAAATTCTTTTAGCTGTGTATTACACATGAAGTTCACCAAATATCATAGCGTTCTGATTAAAAATATTGCAGGCATTTTCGATCCTTTTTTTCAGTATCGAAGGTATTGATACTTTTGCAAGTATCGGTTGGTATCGATACTTTTTCTAAGTATCGCCCATCCCTAACTAATAATGGCTTGCTCATGCGCTTCACTGGGCAACTTTGATTTGCTTAAAAAAAACCGTGCGCTACGTTTGCAAATATGGCTTGTTTTTCTGGATTTCAACATATATGCATTTCCTAGCTATGTTTGCGTGTAATTACAATACATTAAATAAAAAAAGAATCGAATGATAAAGTATTAACCCTTTATCGGGCAGGTTTTCAGGAGGTCTCCCCTTGACGAGTAAAATCGTCTGGCGTTAGCCAGAATAAAATTAATATGTTGCCATTTGGCAACAGTGCCCGGTAAAGGGTTAATTGAACTTGGTTATCAAATCGTGGTTGGCCCTTTTCATGCAACAGATGATAATTTACCTTTCCCTTCGGTTTCATTGTTGCAGTAACAAAGTGTTTGCAATAATTTGCATCGTTGGAAACAAGAATGTAAAAGCTGCAAACTTATTTTATCGTCCTCTTATAATAAATTCGGCAGATAAAGTAATCTCGAGATGTTCCGACACGTGGAGGATCATAATGTATTGATCCGAACAATCCAAATCTAAACCTCTTAATCTTTGCAGACTACCATAAAGAAAAAGTAGAATTTCAGAAAAACATGGAATTATCCGAAGAATCGGCAGGTACTGAATGATAAACTTAAAGTTGTATCTACATTTACAATGTTTGCCAGTTATCTGAGAAATATTATATTAAATAAATTAGAATTAGGTAGAAAATTTTTGAGTGTTAGAATGATGTGTTTTAAGACCCAACAGGGACGAGTTTCGAAAAACTGCAACTCTTGGACCTCTGGCTGGGAATCGAACCTGAGAATCTAGTGCAGTGCTCTGCCAACTGACCTACTATGGCTGTTAACGGGAGCGTGGTAATGAATTCAGTTTATATGTAGATGGTAATGCCGGTAAAGTGAAGGATATATTCAAGGAATATTTGGCATTTACTGCGCTAGATTGGCAGGGTAGCGGGTTTGATTCCTAGCCGAAAGCCCAAGAGTTGCAACTTATCGCAACTGGTCCCGATTGGGTATTAAACACATCACTCTGACACCTAGAAATCCCGTTCACCTTATATAATATCATTTCATGTTTCCAAGTGTAAATGCCCAATACTCCTATTTATCTGAGAAATTACATGACCATGTAGAGAAATAAATTTGATATTCGAGTGTTGGTAGTTGAAAGCTCACTCGAGCGTTATTGGATCAACACGACTTATTAAATTCATACTTCTTAGCGGCCATATAATATGTTTATTATTTGGAAATCTATGAAGTAGTCAGGACGAAATTGATTATGTATTGTCACATTCTGATTAACACTAAAGATCAAAATGATTACTTCCCTGTAAGCGGTGAAAATAACATCGAAAATAGATTTATTCACTGTAAGCGATCAAGATACAACTTCTTCTGAATCTAAAACATCGCGGTATTGCATCGATATAATATATATGTTGTGGGGCAAATTTAGGAGATGGTTCAATTTTTTTTCTGAACTAGTTCAAAAAATTCTAAACTAGTTTAATTTTTCTCGAACCAGTACAATTTTTTTTGAACTGGTTCAATTTTTTTTGAACCAGTTTCAAATGTCAAGATTCTAAAAAGGGATTTTAATTTTTGGGGAGTCATAAAAAAA
>JBAHVQ010000392.1:2420952-2431216 GCA_036872915.1 Nanipora kamurai | reverse complement strand
CCGTAAAAAATTAGAAGATAACTTCCCTTAATGGATGATGTCATTGGAACATTTGACTATCAAACAATTTAACATAATATAACTGCAACTCAACAGCAATATTTTGTTGAAATTGACTTTCATATTACCCCTGAATATGTACACTGCCAAAATAACTTGTTACTTTTAAATTCTCAACAACTTTTTTTTTTCCAAAAATGTCATCACTACCATGGAATTACCCAGTGAGCTGAAGCAGACTTCTAAATTGTTTAGTGTGATCCCGCCGTTTCTCCTTCACAGTCATGGCATCATGGAACAGTCCTGCAAGTTGTGGAGAATTGGAATGAAATACTTGCATGAACTTGTACATGCTCGCGTAGCTTACCTTGATGTAATAATCTAATCTCCAGTCAACATCAACGATATGTGGAAATACAGTCCTTGCGCTAAACGTAAGAATGAAATATAAGGTTGGCAAAATAGAATTGGATATGAATTACAGTCATGAAGCTCAATAATTTCTATGGTACAAATCTGTTGCTTGATATTTATTAAAGGTAAATTTTTGAACACTAACGTATTTTGTGAGTCCTGATTGGTTGTTGTGTATCACGTGATACCACCATTAACGACTCAAGAGCAGAAAAGCCGAATTTCATAACTGTTTCTAAATGCGGTACAAAATCCTACATGCTTAAAAATTCTTTTCGTTAAACTTTTTTAATGAAAACTTTTGGCTAAGATAATCATATTGAATATTTAAAATGGAAGATACATATAAACGTTTACATAAATTTGTATCATAACTAATTAACAATATCCACATCCATCTTGCGTTAGTCAGTATTGCAAGCTCTCGCATTTAGTTCACGTTGAGATGTTTCATGCAATGTCTTTAACAGTACTTGTGCTGTAAATGGTATTAAAAACATACCTCCGACAAGATAAATGTTATGAAGGGTAAAACAAAATAGGATATATGTACCTACTTAACATTGCTTGGAGATTTGGTTTTGTATCCTTAAGATAAAGAGAACAGCTATTAAAACAAACTAAACTGATGAAGATTACTTCATGGAAAGGGGTCATAAACGACACAACTTCTTAATGCCTGATTTTTTTCTTTGTTTTTCCTTTGTTTTGGTTTGGTTCTTCCTTTAGTCCTTATGCTCCAGGAGTCTGATATATCGCACATTGATTAACGACATGTTGAAGGTTGAGCGATGTGTGCGAAACAGAGACACAGAGATTTCTGGTCGAAACCAACGAGCGCATTTATAAATACTATACAAAAGCACTTCCTGTGATGTAATTCATTTATTTTATACATACTAATATTATAATCTTCCACCCATGGAAAAGTGTAAAAAACTAATTTCACATTGTTGGTTGGGCGAAACCCTTTTCTCATGCTTGAAAAACAGTAGACATGTTCACTCAATCTGTTTTCTAGATAAAAGTCAGTATGCATTTGTCCAAAATTTGAGAGTGGAATATAAGAGATAACAAAAGTGGCCCTCGTTTTGGGTACATTTGCACAATAACCTACATGAATATTTTTATACTCAGTTATGAATCCAATTAAATACTTTCGAATTTATTACAAATTTATCACCAAGTGCTGAATTTGTAATAAATTCAAAATATTACCATTTAAACATTCTCTTGTTTTTTGGCTCATATCTTGAGTTATACAAGATGATTATATTCGGAATATGTTTTGTTTTATAATTGTACCCAGTTCATATAAACTGCAAACTAATGCCAACAACCAGAAAAATTACTGTATGGTACCATCTTAATTACTAGTATTGGTAATTGTTTCTGTACATGTACAGTGGTAAAAGCAAATTATGTTAGCCAGCTTTTAAGAAAAGAATTCTAAAAATCATACAAATACTGAATAAGCAATATAGTATATTCACTTACTGCATAAATTTTATTAAAGAATTCAATTCTATCGGAATCCCACTTGCATTCTTCTAAAAATGTGCTGTAATAGGAAACATAAATCTGAACATGAGGACATTTCAAGCAACAAGCAGTGAAAAATTGCTGCATTTATTGCTAGCACGAGATACATTTGGTTTGTGCAATGGCATATGAACATGAATTAACCAATGGCAATCTCAGTTAGGGGCAGCAAAAACTCAGTACTTACGGGTTCGATTCCCATCCGGGGCTCAGATAACTTTTCTGAGTTAAATACAAGCTTGAGGACCAGGTGTAATTTCCATCTACATACTGTACACCGAGCTACCACATGCTGCACAACATCGGCCAATATAGAGAATTTAATGTGGACTACATGACTTGTCAAGACTGCAGTTAGCAGTACACATTTCAACTACAAACCAGCACAAATAATAACCTTCACTCTTCCATCTGAGTCCATGTAGCTAAATGGTTAGAGCATCTCACCAGTGATTACAAGGTTATGGCTTTGATTCCAATCCGGGGCTCAGATAACTTTTCTGAATTAACAAGCTTAAGGAGCATGTATAATTTTGATGAGCACTTATCTCTATTGTTTTGTCTATAGTCGAGCACAAAATGGTTCAGACGTTTATTATATGGTGTCAATTTGTAACGAAACAGGAAAACAGTCTTGAAAGACCATTGTTATCATTCATTTCCCCCTCCCCCTCTATCAATGTTGTTCTTATATGATGGCAGAATGCATGGATGTCAAATTTACCTGTTAATAGCCAAAGTCTCTCAAGTGGGGGAGAGGAAGGAAGTCTCATGTATCATTTTGGACTTTATCTACAAAAGTCTGCCGTTGCAATATCGGTTGTCTCAAGACATTTTGCTTCAAGGTGTAGGTCTTGATTAACATCTCAAGTTTTCATGAAGTTTCTTTTAAATTCCATTCTGTTGTGTATATACAAATCCTGGTGAACATTTTGAGGATATAACTCTGATGATATTCGTCAGTAAGTTGGGACCTTTCTTTTAGCCCTCATCAATGCCATACAACTGTCCCATAAGATCGTTACTTTGTTCTGAGGTATATGATTCAGTCATCACAAGGAATTGCCACAATTGTGTGCAAACGGTATGCATAAATGTTGTTCAATGACTTGATTACATATGTCTGAGTGAACAATTGTGTGTGATGATCGTATCATAAAGATTTAAGGGCCTTTAAGGACTTTCTATGAATTTAAAGAAGTTTTACTCAACTCTGAAGTTTGAACTTAAATTGCAAAGCAAAACAAACCAAGATAAAACAGCAGGTAAACATTTACATAATACTGGATCAGCACTGTTTGCCTTTTGAAGCACTGAAGCCTGGTGTTTTGTAGTCTTATGAAAGGATTTCACCTTGTAGATTGCTCTCTTTTCTACTTAATTTGCAGTTTTATTCCAAGTTTCTCTTGTTATTTTGTATTGTGTGCTGCGCACCATCTGCACAATTCATGTTTCTAGCCTGAGTTCAGATATTGAAATGATTAGAAAGGAAACAAATGATCATAAGGAGTCTTTTTGGCCAACTAATAGGTCATGTAACCCTTTCTTGGTTTAAAAGCAGTTAAACATATGTGAAGTCGATGACAGAAGGAGCAGGCTTAGTTTACTGAAAGCTCCTGGTTTTTAAATCCTTAGTTGGAATCTACAGGATCACCCTTCAATTGTAAAATCATCTGGATCTTAACTCTTTCAAGCTCAGTTGGCCACTTCAGTAGAATTTTACTTTGGCCAATGGCATACAATTTAACACATCAAATGGTGAGCCCTCTGCCTTAATTAATCAAGTTTTCAAGACCAAAGATCCAAAGTTTTCACAATCCTTACAAGACTCTGATTACTAAATATTTCTGGATCTTGCCATCAATTCTTAAGTTCCTGTACAGTCTGGAAAATCTGATATCCTGTTATCAATACTGAAGATCCAAAACTGGAAATTTAAACATTCAGCCGGGAGAGAGTAAAATCTTGTGTTTAATGCCTAACATCTTGAACACTAGGTTCCTATCATGAAAACCTAAAATCTGGTTGTAAAGAATCCAATCAGAAAAGCCTGATCTTAACATTAATGTTCCAGATGCTGCTGTATGACCTTGGTAATAACATTCAACATCCTAACACAAATCATGCCTGCAAAATCTACAGTAAGATCCTATTCATTAGCATTTAAAGTCTTGAATAGGATCCCCCCAGAAATGATTCATCATGATTGCTTTTCAAGATCCTGAAACTTCCTTAAATTTAACTGTCAACATGGAAACACTATCTCACATTGCAAAGATTTGAAAAATTAAATAACATTAAACATTTAACTTAATGACAGCTTGCTTTAGTGATTAAAAAATGACTGAATAAATACAGAACCTTATATCAGTGTGGCTACTATCTGTTTTAGCAGCCACCAATACCAAGGAAACCAAGCCATAATATGCTTCCTTTAAGGTACCAGAGTTTACAGAAGACAGAATATTTGAATCTAAATACAAGGATATGAATGAAATCAAGCCAAGTTTATTTAATGAGAGTATCACATGATGGGTAAATTTGTCAAATCTGTCACAATCCTAAGCAATTAAAATTCTAAAATTTGTAATACAATAAAAAGGTAAAACTAATAGTATACAAATTATTAAAAATTACATCTACAATACCAATAGAATATTATAAAATGTCAATTAAATGTTAAAATGATCCCTATCCTCATAAGTTCCCAATTTATAAAAGGATAACATATTTGAGCCCAGCATCTGGACATTATGAACATGCTTGGTAATCAATTAGTGACAATCAAAATCCAGTCTATCAGAGTAGACAAAAAATTATAATCAAGCAGCTTAATAGAGGGTTTTCATTTATCTTCAAAGTGACCATGTTGGAAGGCACCATCAAAATTCCAACATTTAATAGAGTGACAGTAATCAATACAAATTCTTTTGTTTAAAAGGATTCAACTTCCAACAGGGAATAAATGAAAACCCTCTATGGAAGAGTATCTTTTGATTTTCACTTGACCACACTTATTGTCTTCCCCAGTTAGAATTAAACATACAGTGTTTTCAAATGTCACCCTGGTGAGAGGCTATTTCCTGGTAAACAATATTCTTTTATACTAAGAAGTATCCACTTTAATTTATTTTTTTAAGTTTTATCATTAACACTACACACTTTGCAAAATTATTGGTGAGAGGAAGAAAAAACAACAAATTATCAACTATGAAGACAAACATTTCTTCCTGCCCAAGCTGAAAAAAGTTAGAGACCAGAGCTTGCAGGGAACCTCCCTCCACTATACTGTACCTGCAGTGATCCCTCGTATCTAATCCCAAACTTCCCAATGATTTAAAAGAACGTAAGTTTGGAATTACTTTTGTTCTTTCGAAATGCGGTCAGCAAATCTTTCGCTGGTATTTACTGAACTGACTAAATCACCATTCTACTAATGATACGATGTTAATAACGCAATACATACCATCCAAACATTCCTCTTCTCGTCTCCCCAAGAGAATGTCTATCGTGAGCTCTATTAATCTTTTAAAGCTTTTTTCAGAAACATGTACCGATTCTCCACACAGCTGAAGACCCTCTTGTGCATCGTGATTAATATCCATCTGATATAAAAGTTATTTGCTTCGTAAAAAATCTCTAGATCTGTCCTCCAAATTTTGCAAAACAAGCTAAAATACAATCGACACAAATTACAATCATTTTAAGACCGCTGTGCATTTTGCTGAAATGTTGATTAAATGTCAACCCAGATTATCAGAGGGGGCTTCCAGCTGCAGCCAAATTTTGAAAGGATTCAAAGAATGTTGACTAACTCTATTTTGTCCGACTACACAATTCCCCCCAATTTCCTCAGATATTAATGAGCTAAACGTATAAAAAAAGCGCGAATCGTGCAAATTGTAAGTTAACGAACTATGAAATTTAATTGCTCGTTATTTCTGCGCTGCTACCGCAAATCAGCTACTACCACATAGAAATTTCAAATTCAAAATTAAACTATTAAATATGTATATAATTTTAAATTTTAAATAAATATATTTTAAATTTTAAATAAATAAATTTTAAATTTTAAATAAATAAATTTAAATAAATTTTGAGTTCATTTGTTAAATGTACATATTTTAAATATATATAGATAGATAGATAAGTGAGATCTTTAAAAAATTATACGAATAGAGTGCTCAATACCAGAGTAGAGCGAATTATATTAGCAAGACAAGGTAAGCTTGGGTTACTTCATAAATATATACTACAAATTTGTTTCGTATGGCAAGCTGAGCCTGCCACACATCAGGTAGTGATACGCGATCACTTTTTGTATTTCGAGCAACTTTTTTCGTTTCGAGCAACTTTTAGTTTTCTACAAATTTTGAAATATCGGAGCAGCTTTTAGTGTTTAAATTGGCCATGCCTCCATATTTCACAATGTTTCAGTAGACAATTTGTGAATTTCCTGCGAAAAAAGGAGCAGTTCCTCCCCCTGGGGCAGATCATGGGCGAAAGATGCATGCAGCCCATGCAACCGGGCTGCTAAGTCAGCGGTTTTTTAAAGAAAATACAAAATGGCGGACGAAGATTCACACTCCACTGATTCGAGCGTTTCAGGTGACGAAGGTCACTCAGATCCTTTGATAGTAGCCGCAGAAGCAGGGGCAAGACCGAGTACTCCAACGAAAGCAACGATTTCAAGAGAGCGCAAAGTGCAAACAAATCCAGCTGAAAAAAAGCGAAATGTCCGCAGCACAGCCGATCCAAATGTGAGTGCTTGGAATAGATTAAATTAGTTCAAAGGAGAGCATCTTACTGTCGAGTAAACTCAGATGTGACGCATGCAAGGAAACTGTGTTTAAAAAAAAAGCTCTGTTATGAAGCACATTGCATCCCAGAAACATTAAATCGAGGACAGTTATTACGAAAAGCAAGAAAAAAGACCAGAGTATTGTAGATCTGATGAAAAGAAACGACGAACGAATGAATCCAAAAGGATCAACATTACCCGAAGACATGAGACTGTATCGATTCGAGCTTGTAGAGTCTTTGCTGTCTGCAGAAATTCCCATATCGAAAGTGGACAATCTGAGGCCTTTTCGTGAAAAATATGGCCACCGTCTGACATCGTCAAGTCATTTGACTGAACTCATCCCCCTTATTCTCAAGAAAGACAAGGACTGTGTTAAATCTGAAATTGGTACAGGTGATAATTTTTCAGTTATTTTTGATGGATGCACCAGGCTCGGGGAGGCTTTAGCTGTTGTGATGCGCTTTATTGATAACCAGTGGCTTATACAACGGAGGCTTGTGAAACTGGAGGTTCTTGCAAAGAGTACGAATGCAGAAGAACTTGCTCAGCGTTTAATCCAATGTCTGGCTGTTGAGTACAGGATTCGTCCCGATCAACTTTTGGCATCAATGAAGGATGGTGCGGCAGTGAATCAAGCTGGTCTGCGTCAAGTTTTTTCTTTCCCAACATTGTTTAATGTTACATGTTTTTCTCACACGATTGACATTGTTGGAAAGCACTTCGAATTTGGTGTACTACTATTTCTAGGTACTGGAATACCATGTTCTCTCTCAGTCCAGCTGCCCGCATAGCATGGAAAACAAAGACAGGAACTGCAATGCGTCTAAGCTCAGAAACGAGGTGGTGGAGTAAGTGGGAAGTCTTGAATCTAGTAATGCAGTATTTTGGAGCCTTTTGTTAGAGAAAATGAACACCTGGCTCCCTCTTGTCAAAGGCCTCTCTTGGAGCTCTTTGATGACCCAGTCAGTGCTCGTGACTTAGAAATTGAACTTGCTGCAATGATTGATGCTGGCCAACATATTGTTTCAGTAACATATTAACTTGAAGGAGATGGTCCTCTTGCTTTTAGTTGCTATGAGCGATTATCTGCATTAGCCCGTGCAGTAGCTGTGGACTCTTATCCCAACGCTGAGGTAAAAGCTCGCGAGCAGGCTGGTGGCTTGTCATTTCGGTAGTTGCAAAGATTTTGGAAAAACTGATTTATGAGCAGTTGTACGTTTATCTGAACAATAACAATATAATAACTGAGTCTCAGCCTGGGTTTCGATCACTGCACAGTACACTAACTGCCCTAATAGAAGCCACGGACAAGTGGTCAATCAATATAGATAAAGGGCTTCTTAATGGTGTAATTTTTATCGACCTTGACACTATTGATCACGCCATTCTTTTACGAAAGTTACAAATGTATCAAGTTGTTTGAATCATATCTAAGTAACCGTAGTCGAAGGCGTTGGGTCAATGATGAGCTATCCGAGGCCATTAAAATAACCTGTTGGGTACTGCAAGGTCATAACTTGAGACCTCTATTGTTTCTAATATACATCAATGATCTGCCTAATTGTCTTACAAGATCCTCTCCAAGAATGTTTGCTGACGACACGAATATAAGCATCGCAGCAAAATCCGTTGAAGAGCTCGAGTTAATAATTAACTCCAAATTGAAAAATCTTCATCAATGGTTAATAACTAACAGATTCAGTCTTAATGTCGCTAAAACGGAATTTATGATAATTGGGTCTCGTCAACGATTACTTGTATGGAACGAATAAATAAACATAGAAATTGACGGAAAGGCTATCAAGAGAGTTAACGAAACGAAATCTTTAGGCTTACAAATCGATGAGCATCTTACATGGGCACAACAAGTCGAAAATATTTCAAAAAAGATTGCATCAGCAATTGGAGACCTTAAACGGGTACACCAATTTGACCAATACATAGATACAGACACTGCCCTGAAAATTTATGGAGCACTAATTCAACCGCATTTTGATTATTGTAGCTCAGTTTGGGATGGTTTAAATATTACGTTAAATGACAAATTGCAAAAATTGCAAAGAAGGGCAGCGAGAATTGTCACTAAATCTCGACATGCTAGTTCCAGCGCACTTTTTACTAAGCTGGGCTGGGACAAACTTTCAACACGCCAGAAAAAGCATAAAGTTATATTGATGTTTAAAACAATGATTTAACTCCGCATTATCTCCGCGAACTGTTTGAATCTCGCAGCACAGGATACAATTTGAGAAATTTAGAAAACACTATTATTTGTGTTAAACCCGCGAACGAACTATGGTAAACGCAGTTTTAGTTACAACGGGGCAGTGTTGTGGAATGAGTTGCCTCAAAATGTAAGAGCAATAAGTTCTCTTAATCATTTTAAAAGAGAAATTGACAATCTATTTTCTATCTGAAATGGACTCCCGCACGGCAATCTTGGAAACAGAGGCGTAGCCAGGATTTTTTGTCAAGAGGGGCCAGAAAAAATCCGGAGGGGCCCACCTTATGCTAGTGAATAGCTACAAATGTATAGTTTTCATTTACTATCAATTTGTGATCTTCAGTGATTAAAACAAATATACATATCATCAAAACAAATATAAACATATCATCATATATTTCAGACAAGCTAAATTCTGCCAGCTGCAACAAAACACAACGATGAACGATATATAACCTTGGTACCCATAATATTTAGTGTAACCTGCAATACTTAGTGTAACCATCATTATAATACACATATTTACGAGGCTCATGTACCTAGCCAAGAAATTGTCGCTCAAATACTCAAAAGCTTTCTTTCGCCCATGGCAGACAACAAACAGCATAACAATTAACATTCAAGTTATTTTTAAAGCCAAAATTTCTTAGGGGAGCCAAATTTCCTTCAAGGGGGCGGGCCCCCTGGCCCCCTTCTAGCTACGCCATTGCTTGGAAATCAGTACACCGTTGTATATTGTAGTATTTTAATGTTTGTAAAGTCTAAGTATAAATTGTCCTTGCGTTGTAGTTGTTACTCCGAGTGACGAACCAAACTGGACAAGTAGAGAAAACTCTACTTGGCCCGGCAGGGATTTGAACCCGCAACCTTCGGTTTACTAGTCCGATGCTCTACCAACTGAGCTACAGGTCAAGTTGGGAGCTGGTGGCGAAATTGATGTTACTTCGGCTATTTTGCTCTTGATATTTCGAAACATGTACTAGTTTCTTCGATATCGGGATATTTAAATCCTATCTTATTTTAAATGGCTTGAGTAGAAGAATGAAGTCGGGTAGAGAATAATGATGTAGTTGTTACTCCGAGTGACGAACCATAGCGGTGTCCTAGGAATTCCGTCCCGCCGTAATATCGCCCCCCGGAGGCAAATTTCCTGGGAATATAGCCCTGCTTTAGGAATTTCGCCCTCCCGCCCGACAAGCGCAGTATCATTCATAAACGTAAAGGAAACGCATTGCCTTTATATAGGTAAAACACATTCCAAACAAATGAGTAATCCGCTA
>JBAHVQ010000392.1:2399664-2420852 GCA_036872915.1 Nanipora kamurai | reverse complement strand
GTGCGAGTTCAAATCCCGCTCGAGTCAACTTTTTCAGTTGACTTCGGCAGTGTAGGTTTAATGTGAATTTATCATTTAGACTTACTATATTGGCATGCTTTGGATTGATTATCTAACATGACATACAACTTGAGTTACAATTAGTTGCATTTTCTGTTTTTTAGGGGTTATGTCACTTCTTAGACCATTGCTGTTAGATATAGTGCCAACTATTCAACAAACAGCTGCTTTAGCTCTTGGTAGGTTGGCTAATTATAATGATGATCTGGCAGAAGCTGTAGTGAAAGGAGATATATTGCCACAGCTGGTCTACTCTCTGGCTGAACAAAATGTAAGCTATTGTAAATTAAGCATTTACAGTAAATAAGGAACAAGTTTGTGCACATTTAACTGAGAAAACTGTATTAACATTACATAGCAGAAGGTTGCACTTATGCATTAAGATTATACATGTGCAAGCTTGGAATGAGATTATGAGAATATAAACCTTATATTGAAAATATAAACTTAAGGAGAATTTGCATATTGTCAGGTAAAGTTCTGGCAGAATTGGATACAAGAAATTTGCCCAAAAAACTCTAAAACAATATGTGTTAGTAATTTGCAGATTTTTTTGTAATTTAGTCTTAATAATTTTCCTTTTTAACTAATTTGAAATAACCTCTGATGATAAAAAGCCCCAAGTGATTCCGCTTACCTTGGATTTAGAATAATGCATTGCCAGGGACTATTTGCATGCAATGATTTTTGGAATATGAAGTCTGAACCAAACAAAAGTGCATATTGCTACAAATCAAATGAGGTAAACCAAAAATTTGACTAAGTTCGGACATATTGTTCGGACACAGTTTCCTACCAGAAGATGATTCTGAATGTTTTTTATGTACCTTTTTATTACCTGTTGGAACACGTCTGATGACTTACCAAGATGGTCAACTGAGGACACTTTTGCCAGTTTTGGCAATACAAAAAGTATCAGAGACATGAACAGCATTTGTGTGTTTAGCTTTCAATGTTTACAAATCAAATCAGCCTGCATGACCTGGAGCATCTAATGCAAGCAACAAATCAGAATGGAGAATTTATGCTGTTAATTTTTATTTCTTTAGGAATTAGTATAAATTTTTATCCAAACAAACTACAACTCAAAACCCTCGTTGACTATCAGCTCATAAACAACAAGGCATAGTTGTCTAATTGTTTTGAACAGTCACAGCCGCATTGTAAAATTTATGTACTTAATATTTAATGTGTCTGTTTGCCAATTACTGCAATGAAACACCACACCCTGGAATGAAATGTGATGTGCCCTTCTTGCGAGGTGTCAGTGTTTTCACAACTTTTGCAAGTATAGCAGGACTACATGACATATGCCCACAGAACCCTTTTCCCCTAGAGAGGCTTGGATTGACACATTGTCCCGAAATAGTTTTAAATTTCTTGAACTTAGAGATAAAATACAGGTTTTTATATTGGGTACTCCCAGTTAGAAACTGCTGTCTAGATTGAAACTCGTTGCAATTGAGCCAATCATCAATGTTCCCTTAAAGTAAGTATCAAAACTCAAGCAATGTACCTATTGGCAAAATTTGAAAGGAAAGCCTCAGGTGTATTTGTTCACGATGTCTTTTCTGGACATTCACTGGCTCTTTTATCAAAGGCAGTAATGTAGTAAAATGTGGTGAACTGTTTACTCAAGGGAAGGTCACCTGTAACTGTACCAGTTTTAAAAAAAAAGAAAGAAAAAGAAGAGAAAAAGAAAGAAAAAGTTACCAATGGATGTGACCACTGCCTGCTGATTTTGAAAACACTGGAGGTATGGGGGATCTCCCAACTGGTTTTAATCTGCCACTGCTGTTGGCTGAACAACTCACAGGCCACTATTCAAATGCAAAATTATTGGCAAAAAATCAAGATATTCTTGTCTGGTAAAGCTACTTGTAGATGTTGGTACCAGTAATCTTGCTGCACAAACATTGAAAGAGTTAATGGATATGCTGTATTATAATGTTTCTTGCAGAGATTTTATAAAAAGGCTGCTGCATTTGTTCTTCGTGCTGTTGCAAAACATTCACCTGAGTTAGCACAGGTAAAATTTTAAACTAACAAGGTCTTAGGTCATTTGTAAAAATCTTCATCTTGTAAAATTGAACAGATTTTTAAACTTATTTAATTATTATTGAAACATGGAGAGACAGTTATCCCCTTAAATGTTTTCTAATGTAACAGAGCATAGTGAGTTTGTTAATGGTAAACACAACTCAAAATATGACATTGAACCAAAGCTTTACACTGTTAAGCTGTTTGCCAGAGGTCAATTTTGATGTGACTAAAGAACTTTGTAGAAAAGTACTCACCAAGTAAAAAGAACTAAATTTATACACATGAGCCACACATACATATAGTTCAACTTCACAGATTTAACTTATTCTAGTTTACTGCTATTCATGTCAGAAAATGCCAAATAAGTTTGGTATCAAACACCAACCAGAGATTCTTACTGTATTTTGAATATCAAATGACATGAGCTACCCAGCTACTACTTATACACTTGCAGACTTGCCACAAGTCAACCACTTTTGTGTCGCTACTGTATGGCCACAAGAGACAAAGTTACAAGATGAGCTGTGAGCTAAGAAGTCTCAAGCAGTCGACTTGTTTCACTTCCAGGAATTTAAATCTGATTAGCTATTCTAAATAGCAAACGTGATTAGCATGTGTCATATCATCACAATAAAGTCTGCTACATCCTTGTTTTTGGCAAGACTGATGACACACACCCAATTACACCCAGCTCTAAAAATCCACCAGTAAATCTGGTGTGTTGCAAGTGGGACAAGTCCTTCCCAGTGGAGAAATAAACTGCAAAAAAGAGATTGGGAAGGACTTGTAGTAAGTCTAATGTACACACTTACTTTTCTTAAGTTTGTAGTGATTTATTATCCATATTTTTCCACATTATTGCTACAGTGCTTTCCAATTTCAAACTCCAAATACATGTAATGGTAATTAAAAATATGAATGAATAATGTTATTATACACTTCAATCATACTTATATATCATTGGTTTGTAATAACTTTTTTCCAGTGCCAACTCAGCATTATTTGAACCATAGAGGCTTGTTAAAAACTTGTTTATTAGAGAAACTGAGATAGCAAAGTTTCCAAGCTAATTAAGTGCATTATAAACCCTTTACATTTTTAATTTTTTGTACAGGAGAGGCAAAAAGAGCTGATGGGTTCTTTTACAATTTTTGATTTAGTCCATTCATTTCAGGCATATATCACTTTAATTGTGCATATTTGCATGACAAAGTCATACAGCAAGGAGGCCTGGAACTCAGGAACCAGTGAATTTCACACAAGAAAGAAAACAACTGAGTTTTGATGACAAAACTATCAAAAACATAACAGCACCTGTCTGGCATTATTATCAAAAACTCACAAGCTAAACTGATGGTACACATTTTCCAGTAAAAAAATCAGTGGCCCCCTTATATCATTGAAAACAGTCCTGGAAATTTCCGGTGGGGAGTTCAAAATGGGAGTGTTTAATGAAAGATGTCCCAGGAACTATGAACAAGTACAGTAAAATTAATCAAAAACTGAAAATTGACTTATCAGCCAGTTTTTTGTCCTCTTTACAAAGAAATGAAAATTTTGAAGGGTTTATCTGCAGTTTAGAGCTTGTTCATGAAGACCTTTTCATGAATGAATTGAACATCCAATGCCATGACTTTATTCTTTTGAAAAATGCCATCCAACATGGCAGCCATAGATAAAAATAGAAAAATATTTCAATTTTCTGTTCTTACAGCCTTGACTATTGTCCAGACTAAAAGATCATAAAGCAAAAGATCGTTTTTGAGTATTATCTCCATTTGATATTGAAATCAAAGAAGAAGGGTAAGCTATGCAAATAATTCTAATTAATTATTTGCATACATAATAATTTATTTAAAAAATTAAAATGTGGATAAAATGTTATTTAAGGTTTTGAGGGTTTCAAGTCTTATCAAGACTTTAGAAATTTTTATGTTGTTACGTGACCATGCAAGGTTTTCCAGAAACCCACTTTTATTCACTGTATCTCTTTGAAATGTCACATCCCTTGAATACATGGTTTCCTTTTATTTGTTTCATCTCATCATTTAGGCAGTAGTTGATTGTGGTGCTTTGGATGCACTAGTAATATGTCTGGAAGAGTTTGATCCAGCAGTTAAAGAAGCGGCAGCCTGGGCACTTGGTTATATTGCCAGGCATAATGCTGGTTAGTATTACTGGTAATAATAGCCAAAAAAGATACATACAATTTTTGTATATATTTTTCAACACTTACAGGTTTGTAAAGTGACAACGTGCTACACAGTCAATTACCTTCCACCTGCCCTTGTGCCATAATATGGATAAAAAGATTTTTTGGATAAAAAGATTTTATGGATAAAAAGATTATTTTTGATTAAGAATATTTTGGAAAAGAGACAAAATATTGTTTTCCGATCTATCCTCATTGGAAATAGGCCTCAGAATGATTATGGAAAAATTAAAAGTACGGCCGATTTCCAATACATGTTTCGGTCAGCCTAGTCCATCTTTGAACATCAAAGTATTAACAGAATTGTATATTTATAGAATATTACATAATTTAGGCAGCAATATGAGTAACAAAGCAACACTTTAGAGAATGAAAATAATGCATGGTAATCTATAATATAACCCCAAAAGAATGGCATTTAAAACGTGAGTGTGAGATTAGTGTGAGAAAGCTGTTTATTTAAATTAGGCTTTTCCCAGTCAATGTACATGCTTGGATTATTTTAACTTAACCTGACATGTGCTCAACGCGGAGTCCAAAAAAGAAAAAATGCGAATTCCTGTCACTGACTAAATGTTCGTGGATTCGAGTAGAAAAATGTTGGCTGGTTTCAGCGCTTCAGAAAAAATACTGTCAAATAGCTTTATAACAAAACTACAAGCTAGAGCGTTTGTTGTATAATTATGTTTCATCCTGGCCCCGTATCAGACTCTATTTTTTCCATAAAATTAGTCTTGACCCAAACCGCGGATAGCCTGCGAACTCACGCTCATTGACTCAATAATTTCGCTTTAACTATGATCACACTAGGGATTACACACACTCTTAAGCTATTCCATAGCTTCCTGGTAAGGATTATATTGTAAGACTGTTCATTTATGGGAAATTTTCCTTCTGACCCCCCTCCGAACAGTTTCTCTACAGTTTTGAAACAATTACAAAATTGGTCCGGAAGAAAAGTGGAGGGTCCGGACCCCCCATTCCCCTTGGCTACGCCCCTGATTTACGTCAGACTATGTAACTCTGGTAAGGCCGAGTCTCCACGAGGCGAGGCGAAACTTTTTGCGCGTACTGATTTTCTCATTGGCTGAGTTTCTAGGTGCCAATGAGAAAGAAGAAAAAAGCAGTACGCACGGAAAATTCCGTTAAATAGAAATTAGACTGAAGTCCAAATGAGGGAGACACATTCCGTTTTTTTCTTACAAAAATTCCATTTTTTCTTACAGGGCACGGAACCCCTGAAGGTCGCCACACGTGCCTAAAGTTGAAGGCTCCGCATCTTCAATTTTGGTCGTATAAGTGGGAATATACTAGGCGTAAATAGCTTAAAGGTTGATAGCCGGCCGAACTTATGTAGAAAAAATATAACGTTTCAAACTAAAGCCCTTCGTCGGAAAGTAAAACGTGTTCTGAGAACATGTTTTCCTTGCTGAAAGAGGACCTCAGCCCGAAATGCTAGATTTTATAACATAAAGTCAGCAGTCTACCGATTTTACGCTGTTTTCTACCACCCATGCAGCATCTTATTTTAATATAGTTGGCACGCTGACAAACGTTTGTCGTGTCGACGAAAAAATATCCATTCATGGTGTGGACACTGACAGTAATATTGAGAATGCCATTTCAAAATATTTATCTTGTCAACTGGGATCACTTCTTTATTATTTATCTGAATTAAGCCAGAAATAGGAATTACTCCGAGGCCTGAAGTCCTTTTGAAATTCGTAAATAGCTGGAAGCTGATTGGCTGTTCATGCATGACATGTTTAGTTATATTTAGGCAGCGTTGCCGGGTGACTGGTTGTCCTCCCCAGTTGGGCTGGTTTTTAAGCCAACTTGCGGTAAATTCTGGGAGGTTGCGGATTGCGGTTTTTTGGGGCAGGAGTAATTAATTTTTGCGCGCGTTTTTTTTGGACTGGAATGGTTTCGTGTGATTTGTTGATAGTGGTAACCTATGGGAAAGTCGGCGAAATAGAAGATAAAGTACTGTAATGAATTGGAGAAGGTATGGATATCGGGTGTACCAGGAGATGACACGAAAGCATACATGTATTGTGATGTCTTACGACGCCATTCCATTTTTTTACCTCCTACTTAAATTAAGTGTGCAAAATAAATATACATTTAGCTTGCTCAAGTTCAATTTGCACAATCAATCTTGAAAAAGTTATGTAAACTTGTTATTATATGAAATGTGACAAAACGAATTATTCCTTATAGATACTTAGATGAAATTCAAGTATTTCAATTCATAAAATAATAATTACTTAATATGTTGATCATGAAATGTTGTAGATATTACACTGTGTTTTGTGGAATTTCGACATTTTTCATCCAAAATTGGACTAGTTTTTATAACTGATTGGGGTGTAAATTGGACTATTTCTGCTGAAAAGCGACTGGGCTATTTAGGCTACTTTTTTGGCCTTGGGCTTCTGGCAACAGTGTGCTTAGTATTTTGAATTAGTTACTAGTCAAGAACAGGCCGATCCAGGTTTCTAGAAAACGAAAGCCTAAATTTCTCATCAGCTACCTAAGCGTGGTAAAGGCTTTTAAAACCATTTGGTCATAAATTCACATAAAAACTGAATTTAGAGTCTAAACAATGAAACTTCCGCATAGTAAGCGTCACCAAAGGGCATACGTTTTAACTCATAGATGACCGAAACGGCCAAAAAATGGCTCCTTTTATTATTTAACACTCTAACTCTGGACGATTTTACTCTAACACCAGACGATTTTTCTCGTCAAAGGAAGACCTCTCTGGTGACAAATTAAATGTCATATTAAGTGTAATCTGTAGGACATGTAATTTTAACTAAATTTAAGCGCAATTAACCTTTTTTTTTCAGAGTTATCTCAGGCCGTTGTGGACGCAGGTGCTGTTCCTTTGTTGGTTTTATGTATTCAAGAACCTGAACTTTCTCTGAAACGCATAGCTGCCTCTGGTCTAAGTGACATTTGTAAACATTCTCCAGAGGTAAAAAATGATTAAATCTGACTTTCAAAATGCAAGTCGTAGTAAAAACAATAATCTTATAGTTCGCAAAATTTTTGAGTTAAGCAACACTCAGGAATGTTGGGCCGCCTAGTCAGCATAATTGTTGCGATACTTCCGACTAAACATACTTAAGCCCCAAGCACTCGGTGCAATATTTCTTGCAATGTTGCAGCAAGTACTAAATTTTACAGGTGAGGATGACATTTTAAGGAAGTGGACAAGATTAGGTCTAGAGTAAAGAGGAGCATTAAAGACAAAATAAGGGTTAAGCTTTTACTCACCTATAGCTTCACAAGTTTTTTTTTACCAAGCTTTGGCATTTTAGAATATTCTCTTCTTCTATACCATTCTGCATTTCACGCAACATTGTGCACGGTGTTGCATTTGGCCTTTTTGGTAATTTCTATTATAATACCCGTGTGTAATTCTTTGTTTACATGACACAACGCAACACGTTTGTTAAAACCTGCAAAAAAATCACGTAATAAAGACAGCTGTAATAGTATGATATATTTCGGCATTTTTTATTTAATTTTCCTTTTCTACCACAGTTGGCTCAGACAGTTGTAGATGCTGGAGCGATTGCTCATCTTGCTCAAATGATTCTTAATCCAGATGCTAAGCTTAAGGTAAGTTTACAAACTAAGGATGATTATAATAAAGTCATGATACTTTCAATATTTAAATCATAATGTCGCTGTGGACAATTACTTTGCTTCCGGTATTTGACGTCATTATATAATGATGTTGAAGACAAAAATTAACAATATAGATAAAATAAAATACAAAGTTATACAAATGCAACGCATACAATACTCATGCTGATAATGGTGATGATAATAATAATGGTGATAATTGTAATCATGATGACGTCAGTGTCCCAGCAGCTGATGGTGATAATTATGCTTCTGCTGCTACTAATGATGATGATGGTGATAATTATTATGTTGATGATAATGTTAATATTAATGGTGATAACGATTATGTTGATATTAATAATGAAATTGATGATGAAGATGGATTGTAATAATAATTATTATCATTATTTTGATGTTAACAATGATATTGATGATGAAGAGGATGGTGATAATTATTATGTTGACGTGAATATTGATACTGATGTGGTGATAATGGTGAGAAAGAGAGAGCAGGATAATGCTGATGAAGACTGGTGAGGATAATGATAAAAATAATAATTACGTTAATTCTCGCCATCCATTCTGCCACCTTTTAAAATTGTCTTATGAACATTTTTACAGCGTCAAATTTTTTCGGCTCTTAGTCAGATAGCCAAACATTCGGTGGATTTGGCCGAAATGGTTGTGGAAGCAGAAATATTTCCAGCTGTACTGACCTGTTTAAAAGGTAACTTAATCACTGTGGTGAATTGTAACTGATGTTTTTAAAGGATCTCTAAATATAATAAGAAAATCGCCCAGTTAATGTGTAGTATTGTAAAGCATGCATTTTAAAATTTCTTAGATCATGACGAGTATGTGAAAAAAAACGTTGCGACGCTCATTCGAGAAATCGCAAAACACACTCCTGAGGTAAGAACTAACTCGGTAATTCGGGAATATTGTGGTACATATTTTGCCAATTTTTGGAAGCTCTGTTATTGACCTTGTACTGTAATGAAATCCTTGGTATAAAGAGCGTGTTTTGGTTAATAGAAGGACAATAAAGAAGCAGTTCCAACAAGTTTATGTACTCATACTTCGCTTTTGCTATGTGAAATTTCGGCCAGTTACAGAAAAATGTAAGGTACTCGGAAAGATAGTACCTTTGTTTTATGTCTTTTCATGACCCTCCATAAACAAGTATTTTCAGTTCAGTTATCTGACCACCCTACAAGCTAATGTAAGTGTTGTAGTATCTTTGTTGCTAGCTGTCATAACTAGCCAACGTCGGAGTGCATTTGTATTCAGTATTATTTTTGGCGAATTTGTTATCAGCTCAACGTTCGTCCAGTTCCCTCACATAAAAGTAGGATTAGGAAGTTAGGTCATGCCACTCAGCGCCATTGGTGGCATGCACCACGTACGTAAAGCCATGTAAGGCTTGGCTGGTTACAAGTATACGGGATGTATAGCTTAATACTAATACGATAAAAACTTGATAACAAAATAACGACTTGGTAACTTAATAAGAACTTGGTGTAATCTTGTAGCAAACACATCTTGCAAAAAGCATGAGAGATTTCTGGTCGTCTGTAAATAACATTACTTTTCAGCAGCATAGGCTTCCTTAGTTTATTTCTATTCATTTGGTTTTAGTTATCACAACTGATCGTGAACTCTGGTGGTGTGGCGGCTGTGATAGATTACATTGGTGATTCTAGTAGTAACGTTCGACTTCCTGGAATTATGATGCTTGGTTACGTAGCAGCACATTCTGAAAATCTTGCTATGGCCGTCATTGTATCTAAGGTATGCCGACGACAGAACATCAGTATTTGCAGAGTATTATACAACCATTTTGATTAAAACTACGCTTCCTTCAGAAGAGCATAATTGCTTAGAAAAGCAGTTGTTTTCCCATCAGGCATGGAGGATAAAGATAACTTAACTTGTCTACGTCGGCTGGGGATTCCAGGTCACCAAACTTGTAGGGTTGGTCCTCGAAAGTCTGAACTACTAGGCCAAGTATTTACCCCACAAATACAGACGACGACAGTGTTATTTTCGCATCTTTTGGAGCACCCCGAGTTCGTCACATACAATTTTGCATCTTACTTGATGTAAATCCTCCCAAAATGAAAGTAAAGTGCCCAGTTTAAATTTAGTGCCATTGATCAGGAACAAAATTCCCTCAATGCAATATCCAATCGCTTTCAACTCAACCAGTAACACTAATGTACGTTTGAACAAGTCAGAACTAACAAGTAGAGAAAATCTTAGCTTCATTTAAAACAATTATAGAAACATCAATTTTCAAACATCATTTTTCAAAAGAAAATGCTTCAAACTCTGGTCATTCTTCTGTTGTATTCACAAATTACGCTTGATTAAGTTACCGTGGGGCAGAGGCAGGGCAGGATACCATTACCTCAAAGGATTTTTGGTAAACCTTATCAAAAGTTAACTGTGACATAACCTGCACGTCTTTACCGTTTATAAAAGGACTTTGCGCAGTTTGATTTTAATGGAGCCTAAATATTGTTCACATGCAGTTTTCAATCGAACCTGATAGTATCAATCTCTGTCTCGAAAATTATATGGTTTTTTAGGGTATTTCTTATCTTTATTTGCGCCGTAGACGAAATTAAAGCATTTTTATTCCAGGGAGTGGTTCAGCTTGCCATTGCCTTGAGCGAAGAAACAGAGGATCACATTTTAGCTGCAACGGCATGGGCACTTGGTCAGGTTGGTCGTCATACTCCTGAGCACTCGAAGGCTGTGGCCGTTGCAAATATATTGCCAAAACTACTGCAGCTTTACCTGAAAACAGGAAGTTCTGAAGACTTGCAGGCGAAGGTTAGCGAATGCATTCTCACCTGACTGTATATTGTTTGACCTTTCTAAGGACATAAATGATCGACAGGGAAATGATTCTGGTATGTTTCCCATTCCATGCCCTTGTTACTTCATGAGCCAAGCCACATTTCCGGTACCAAATCTGGGAGTTGCTGTAGAAACTAAGAAATACTCTGCAAAGGAAAGCTCCATTACATGTGCCAGGAAAATTCTAAGAGTTTTGAATTGTATCACTTTGACTGTAAAATTCATTCACCTTTCAGAAACTACAACCTATTATTGTTGATTTATTGATTTATCAAGTTTCTGCCATAATGCAAAAAAGTAATATTTAAATATTTGCATATAAAGGCAAGAGTTAACGTCACATATTTCTCCTTTTACGACGGGCCCAAGTCTTATGTCCTGTGTCACATGTTTTAGACGTTCTCTCATGACCTTGCCTGTTTCGTAAACCACCCGTAAAGATGGCTAGGAATTAAGAGGCAGAGTCCACCTGATCTACATATAATGCCTAATAAACACTGAAAGCTGCTAAATTGACAAGGTTATCATGTACAAACATAAAGTAGACACTCTGAGGGTTACAAAAAGGTGTGATATCTTTTGTCCACTTGACTGGTACAATACTATGAATTTTGGTGTCTCGGCCCATGGACTATGTAGCCTTTATTGCCGTGTGAGAAATAAAATAACTTTTACTGGTATAACTGGTATTTACCATAACATAATCTTTATAATGAATCCAGGCTAAGCGATCTTTGAAGAATATCCTTCAAAAGTGTACTCATCTACCAGCGTTGGAGCCCCTGTTGCACGATGCTCCGCCCAATATACTGAAACATGTCGTTGGTCAGTTTGCTAAAGTCTTACCACATGACAGTAAAGCTAGAAGAGTGTTTGTTACAACCGGAGGATTGAAGAAAGTCCAAGAAATTAAGGCAGATCCTGCATCGGCACTCCATGAACATATTTCCACGATCAACAGCTGCTATCCCGAGGAAATCGTCAGGTGATGTGTAAATAGCCAAAACTTTAAACTTTACTTGATCTGAAGTTAAGAAAAAAGTAAAAAGGAGTACGAATATGGCTAGGAAAGTGAAGAGGAATGAATTGAACAATAAAACAACGAAATAAGAAAACACAGAAAAAAACACCCTGCATTAACCAGTATATAACACCGTGCTGACGTTACATCATGAACCAGACTTAGTGAAACAAATCTAAAAATATGACTAGCCAGGACGATTACAAGTTTAGGCTTGAGAGTTGTGAAGATGTATTTTCATGGTGTACTCGATGTACGTTTTGAAATACGTCAACATAAGATACTTTCTAAGTTCGACAAAAGGCAGTCAGAAGACATTTTGACTATGGCGCAATGCATGCAGTGAAATTAGATTTTATGTTAGGGCTATGATGTGAACTCCAGTCTCTCTTGGAATAGCCGCTGACCAGAGTTTGATTCGTATAATAAGGTGCACAACCTTATAACGAAGTTTGCACGACATATAATATTACCTAATAACTTTCATGACTTTCCATAGAAACGTGTTCTTGGAGAAGGACCTTTTATGGAGGCCCGTTCTAGTCAAAACTGTGCAAAAATATTTATATCAAGGTGGTTAATTTCTACAAAGTAATGTCCATGGGTGCTTTATACAGTCCAGTGAGCTCCATATATGGAGAGAGAACTCCAGTCTATCGGCCAGGGAAAAAGTGAAGCCAAATATGGCCGACATGGAGACCAATTTTGCACGTCAGTTTCAGGCTTCTGCGCGGCCTTGCACGTCAGTTCCAGTCTTTTACACAACTTTTACTGTTTGGTTCGGCTTCGAAACATTTACAACTGCGGAAAATTAGTTGAAAAGAAATTATGCCAGAAGAATGTTTCATGATCGAGTATTCGAAAAAGTTCAGAGATGCCATGTGGCCTACAAGTGTGCTAAGCTGTCTGAAAATGGTAAACAACCGGTAAAAAGAGATCGTTTACCGTACAGTTTCCTCAAGTGATTTTTCGGGACTCTTTTACGAGATTTGTTAGTTTTGCCATTCATTTTCATGAAAATTATACTCTGTGACTCGCTCTGATATTTTTTGAAAAATATTTCAAATTGAAATATTCATTTGTATGTTTTAAGTGTTTGCCTGTGTTTCAACTGGAGGTAATGAGAAAACAGTGAAAAGTCGCGTAGGAGACTAAAACTGACGTGCAAAACCGCGTAGAGGACTGAAACTGACATGCAAAAATCACCTCCATGTCCGCCATGTTTGGCTGCACCTGAGGGCCGAAAGGTTTATTCTCCATATATAGAGCTCACTGATACAGTCAAATATATAACTACGCCTATAAACCTTTTTAACACAACTGAGTAATTCCTGAATTGCAAATTTACTTTTGGCCTGGCTTGTTATTGATTTTTATGTATGAATTTTTGGTAGAGTACGAATTTATTTTTGATTTGCCAATTTACTTTTGGTGAGCCAATTTAGTTTTAGTGTGTCGATTTGTTTTTTATTGCTGTGCGGATTTATTTTTGATGTGCCGATTATTTATGTTTGCTTTGACAATTTATTTTTGTGTCAATTTATTTTTGGTGTGCCAATTTATTTTCCAAATGCCAATTATTCTTGGTTCTACGATGCTTTGTGTGCATGTTTTGGCGCGAAATTTGTTTGTTTCTCAACAATCCGACATATATGTTCTGAATCAGTGAAAATACAAAGCTATCAACGCTAAGTCACTGACACCTTATCATATCGACACGAAATATAATCAGAGAAAGGAATGAAAGAGGTATGCCTCTTTCGAACTTTGAAAGGAGTGGTTAACATGTTTCTCGCTTCGCGAGATATATCTTCGA
The DNA here is from genome assembly GCA_036872915.1 of Nanipora kamurai. Lineage (NCBI taxonomy): Eukaryota > Metazoa > Cnidaria > Anthozoa > Scleralcyonacea > Helioporidae > Nanipora > Nanipora kamurai. The sequence continues at coordinate 2,407,196 of JBAHVQ010000392.1, read as the reverse complement.
TTGAAGATTTCATCGAGGAAACCTCTCGGCAGTTGCAAGATAGTTATGCCAGCCTCATCCTCATGCGGAATGACATTTCTGGTATTCCTAGTGCTAATGATTTACTAAGATGCCCCTTTCAAATACTTTTGGACTGCACCCAGCCCTTGTGTGATTACATAGTCTCGCACAAGGATAACTCAGCTACAGATGGTGATGCATTTCCTTCCTTTTCAACTCAAGTTATGGAGCACAGAAATGGAGAAGGTCCTGGAAGACCAAAACTAGATGTAACTAAGAAACAAATAGAGGATTTGCGGTCAATGCACTTTTCATGGGAGAAAATTGCCCATTTACTTCAAGTTAGTATGTCTGCTCAACAAAGGCGACGTAGGGAATTTGGATTCGATGGTCATCTTGAAAACTATTCCAGCATATCTGACGACGATTTACATGCAATGTGTAAGAAGCTGACGGAGACTGATACAAAACGCTGGAGTGTAAGCCAGTGCCTAAGGAGGTTAGACCCTGTTTGCACGGCATTGAGGAGGAGCTTGGTCATCCACTGCAGTAAAATGCCAATAAAATGCTCGCAATGCATCATGGAACCAAAAATAAATTGCCTCATCAAGAAATAAACACCAAAAATAAATTGACACATAAAAAAAAAATTGGTACACCGAAAATTTGCGTACTCATAGAAAAAAAGGACCTACCGAAAATAAGTTTGCCCTCAAAAAATTATTCACACAACAAAAATAAATTGCATATCTGAAAATAAATTGACAAATAAGGAATTTACAAACCAAAAATTTAATTCCCGCATAAAAATCGATAGCCAAAAGTCAATTTGCAATCCAGATGTCAATATGGATGTGCAAAAACAAGTTTCATAGGAGTAGAAATATTTATAGAAAGAATAGTTAAACATAACTATGAAGAAATAAATCATCTAGACATAATTATATTTACACAGCTTTGACCAGAACGGGCCTCCGTAGCCTTTGCTTGAAACGTCAGAATTTTTCAAGATAAGTTATGCAGTCTACCAACCTGTTAACTTTCCTCGCTTTTTTATATACTGCCTGCCCAACATCCTATAAAAGGCTCCTAGACGACTGACAGACGTATATTCAAAGCTGAACACAAATGCTGTTCATGTGGGAGCTTGGAATATATCAGACGACCAACGAATGATCTCAGAAAAACGATTTCTAAGCCTTAGAAGGGAATCGAACCCGCAACCTTATGATGACAGCTCTAACCATTGAGGTACCAAGACTCAGATGGTGAGCTAAGTTGCAGGTTCGTCACATGTGCAACCTAAGCGGAGGCCACGGTGAATCATATCTGCACGAAATTAAGCATTGGTTAATCAATGGTTCAGTTTTCATGAGCGATTTTAAGTCCTTTATCACACTAGTGAAGATTGATTAACCACATTGTCTTGTGAAGTATCCACAATTAAATGGATTTTTTTTACTTTCGCGTAAAGAAAACGTTGGTTAGAAATTCAGACATGCGCTCATTAACATCGATAAGTGGTTCATTTAAAGCTGTGCAACAGGTGGTTGTCACTCAGTGAGTTGAATAAAGGATTTAACTCATCTAAAAATGAAGCAATTGTTGGTGTGTCATGAGATAAATTCATTAAATGTGAAATAACGATGGAAAAAGCTGATTGGACGCATTGAAGCTCTACATATGCGTGGGAATACATCAAACATCCCCTACTGTACATTATATTGTTGCCATGGGAACTGCTTTTATTAAAACACAAAATTCTAATTTCCGTTTATTTTTCTAAAAATACGATGATTTAAATTTTGATATACAACATCAACGTATGTACAAGTGTTTGTTCTCATTCGCTGCAGGAAAAGCTTTTGGATGATAAAGAGATCAGCAAATTTAGTTTTATGAAAGGAGGAAATAAGCCAATTTAGTTTTAGAAATGGAGGGACACTTTGGCAACGATGCAATGCGTACTTGAGAGTTGATTTTCTTTGCTACCACAGACTTTCAAAGTTCTACTTCTTTTTCTACCTGTTAAAGTTCCTGAGATGTTCTTCACTTCGATCGAATGACCAGGCGGAAAACGTAATCTTATTATACATGTAAATGTTAAAGAGCAGCAAAGGATTTTAAGTAGATCCATAATGAACTCATAATACTGGAAATATAAAGATATTTATTAAACTAACGTTTCGTTGCTACACATGCATCATCTTCAGAGTAAATAAATATCTAATTACAGGTCTCCGTTTAGATAATAGTGATACATTATAAAAATAGAACTGACGAGAAAAGATATGTATGGTAATTAGAGAAGAGTGGAGGGGAAGGAGGAAAGGAAGAGAATCCAAACAAAGTTAAAGGAAACGACCTAATATTTACATTGAGTAAAGATTTAATCTTTTCAATAAGCAAACTCTCATGAAGGAGAAGTGAAACTGAACACCTTATTACGAAACGACTACATAAAAACACGAGTGATCCGTATTAAAAACAAATTATTCATCTTAAAATCAAATGATTCAGCATAGAATAGCACAGAAGCGATCCAACACAAACAGAAATGTCTGAACAGTGCGATATACCAATTACTTGAGAAATGGTTAAACTTATTGTAAAGTGGTTCAGCTGGTTGGAATATTATTCGGTGATTCAACTAGTTGCGAAACGATGCAACTTACTGTAAAGTGATTCAGCTAGTTGGGGGAATGATTCAGCTTATTGTAAAGTGATTCATTTTGTTGTGGAGTGATTCAGCTACTAGAGAAATAACTCAACTTACCATAAAGTGATTCGACATGACAGGTTTTGAAGTTATTTAACTGTCAGTAAAGCGATTCGTCAAGTTCTAAAGTGATTCGCCCAGTTGCGAAATGATTTAAGGAGCTGTGAAGAGATTCAACAATTTGTGAAATGAGTCGAATAGTTTTGAACTAATTTAACGAGATCAGAAATGGTCCATTCTGAGACAAACTCGCCCATCGATATTAGTAATGATTCAACGCGCTGTATATTATCGTACGATGTCGACGTCGACTGTTGTTTGATAAATACAATCAAGCTGGGAACGAAATATGAAGCAGCGTTGAAGCACAGAGTTTAAAGTATACAAAGATAGTCTATATTCAGCTTTAATTCTGCAATATTTCTACTATTTTCTTGTTGACCTATTTATTGAACGTCGATTCGTCAAACCTTTGAAATGTAAGAAGCGAATTGGGGGAAATTTGGAGGCGAAATAGCTAATGCTCCTGGCTAAATTCATACCCTGTGGTAAAGGGAAAATCGAATAAACAAAAACTGTAATCTAGTTTTATAAATCACCAAAGGATAAACCGTGTTGTCTGAGCCAAAGTTCTGACGAATCGAGATTCAATAAGTATAAATTTTACGGAATTTTATAAATTTTATCTTTACATACCTTGCACAATTGATAATTGCAATTGACTTCCATGCTTTGATTCTGCTTCCAAACTATGAGAAACTACGACAAGTCTCAACACTGTCGGTCCGCAACTGGATTATACTTATCGAACTAAAGAGTCGATGTTGACATGCAATCAGCGTGCGGTGACAAACTTCGCGTTGAATCTTTACGCGGATTTCGATGGGTTAGTTGGTCTCGGCATAGACCAGGTTTGTTGTAGTTCAATTTGTTCAAAACTGTCTGAATCATCTCACAGGTTGTTGAATTGCTTCACAGTTACTTGAATCATTTTGAAACTGGGCGAATCACTTCAAAACAAGTTGAATCACTTCACAATTAATTGAATCACTTTATGATCGGTTGAATCATTTCCCAACTAGTTGTATTACTTCAAAGCAAGTTGAAAAATTTTCAACTAGTTGAATCACTTTACAATTAGTTTAATCATTTCTCAAATAGTTGAACCACTTCTTATCGTGCTGTTCAGGCAATTGTGTTTGTGTTAGATCACTACTGTTTAGTACGAGTAAATGCATATCGCAAAGCTGAATCATTTGATTTGAAGATGAATAATTTGTTTTTAATATGGATCATTCGTGTTTTTATGTAGTCATTTCGCAATAAGGTGTTCCGTTTCACTAGCGCCCAGGCCCGTACCTGGGGTGGGGTAAGGGGGGCCATGATCCCCCCAGAAATTTGCTAAAAAATAGTTTGATAAGGGAAGATTAAAAAACATTTTCCTTGGTATAGCACTTATTTGAAGACCCTCAATAAAATAAGCAATTTTTGCATCTAAATCCAACGGCCCAATTTTCATATTCAGTACAGTTAGATTACAAGTGCTTTTTGAATCACATTTTTAGGGTCACGGACCGTAAATTTGTATTGCACTTTAGTTGTTTTGGTTTCTCCATTTGAAAATGTGGTAGCTTGGTTGTTATATGATGTTTGTCATATGCATGCTCAAGCTGGTCTACTCAGAAAAACTTTCTGAGTCCCTGACGGGAATCGAACCCATGTTATATAGTTACAAACCTTAAATTTATGACATGAAATGCACTTAGTGATCAATAGATACTCAAGCAATCGATCTGTATGATCATTGACAGATATCATCATAGTTATGCTGTATATTTTTTGTTTGTTTGAAAAACACATTCGCATTGTATTTTAAGAGAATTCAAAGGTATTTTTTATCAGAATTTTAAACATAGAAGTGTTAAAAAACCTAAAGCTTCTAAAACGAGGTTCCCCAAACGCCCCTGACAGTTAAACCAACAATAAATTTTGGGACCCCCTGCCACTGAAACCAAGGAACGGGCCTGTCGCTGTATTCTTGGTGGTATACTTCTCCTTCGTGAGAGTTTGCTTATTGAAAAGATTAAATCTTCACTCAATGTAAATATTATTTAGGTCGTTTTCTTTAACTTTGTTTTGATTCCCATCCTTCCCCTCCACTCTCCACTAATTACCATGCATATCTTTTCTTGTCAGTTCAGTCTGTATAATATATCATCATTATTTAAGCCGAGACTTGTAATTAGATGTTCATTTACTTGGAAGATGTTGCATGGGTCCACTTAAAGTCCTTTTCTGGGCTTTAATAGTTACTAATAAGATTATGTTCTTCATCTAGTGAATTTCATTTAGCGGATGCGGAGATTATATTGAAAAGCATCTGGTTTGCCTTTTACAAAAACTTGAATGTATCTGGAACGATGGGAGATGTTGACAAACTAAGAACACTATTCTTTCTTATTCCATGGTATATTTAAATAAAACCGAAATTGGATCAACGATTTTTTCGTCGCCTTGGTTCTTCAACTATTTTCCTGGTTGTTTGATCTTAACTTTGCTGTTAATTTTCATCTTGTAGGTACTATTCACCTGGCTACTCAGAACAGTTATTGGAAAGGGTGGAGCATTATCAGCCTGTTGTTTAATGTTTTCAATCGAAGCTTTTATTTTGTCCTAATGCGCGTTTAAAATTTAACTCTTACTTTCTGTGTAAGAACTGGCCTTGTTTTAATTTGAGAAGTCTATAGCACCAAATGATATTCAGTTTGTAAATATTAAGACACTTCAATATTTGTTAGGTAATGCTATCTGATTAGCGATGAATGATCAACTTGTAAAAAGTATGCAGATATTTAGCTTGCTGAACTCTTCTACAAATCGTATAGTTTGCTTGTCTAAACTTTTGGATAAGAGATTTTTAACTCGTTAATTAGTTTGGATTGCGTTTTATTAAATCAGAAATATCTGTTTACGAGACAACTTAATATTAAAGGCTACGATATGAAGAAAAACATTTTGGTACAGTTCGAGTGAGTCAATCAATGATTTATTATGTTAAATATGTTCTCCAAAGCAGAATAGACAAAATTCTATTCTCGCTGTTCAAATGATTGTTAAATTAATGCTGGAAAAGTGAAAAGTCCATAGATAAATTTTAAGTGTTTTGCTAAGCTAGAATTTCCATCATGTCGTATAAATTCAACAAGGTTTTATTCTGTAAAGTTTCAGTTCATGAAGTAGTAACCCAACGAATACGAATGCAAAACAGATTGTTATGAATTGGCGTTAACCGTCTTTTGAATGATCAGTCCCTTAGCCTTTCTGCAATGTGTAAATTAAGATCCATATGAAATCAAACAGTTGATTAGCCAACCACAACAGCACACTTAAACATGTGATTCGCAAGGTGATTATAAATTCAGATGAAAAATATTTTTCATCGAATACCTTAACGATAAAATAATGCCTCACAAGCCCGTAGTTTTGACTGTCAGATAGCTATTGCTGCTCAGAATAACAGCACAAAACAGCACACAGGCGATTGAGGATTAAACTCTAGTTGCTTTCCTTGCAAGCTCATTCCTGGTAATGTCCATATAGACAAAGGTATTTTGTCGCTCGCCTTCCGGTCAGAATTTTCAAATTCTTGATCTAAACGAGTCTTGAAACTGTTTAAGAATGTAGCCTGCGCATTATCGATCAGAATTTCAATCCACAATCACTTAACCTTATCTAGACTGGAGGGGAAGGGGTCGGGAAGTGCCCGCGTAGACTTTAAATGTTTATATTTCAATAACCTTTGCAGCTGTGTCTCTGCAATATTAGGGCTTATCCTAAAATTATCTTGGCTTTATGGGTGGGAAAAATCGTGAAAAAATATTCATCAAAAAATTACAGAGCGTTACATTTCCGAATCCCTACTGACAGTGTCATTATAATAGTCAAAATGAAAATAAGCACGTTTCGATGAGGAGAAGGCAATTTATTGGTATAGAAACATCTCTTTGTTAAAATAATAGCTAGCAATAATTCGCAAAACCAAATTTTTAACCTTCCTAAAACTCGAAAGTAATGACAACAGAATTGCACCATTGATTTGGACTAAGCTTGCCATCAACCAGTAGAAATTTCATTACCATTTCATACAGTTCTGGAGATGTTGTCCGCAGTCACTTTCCGCCACTTCCCAACCCCAAAAACAAAGAAAAGCCCAGTCTAGATAAAGGTAAAACACTACAACAGTCGAAAAGTCGAGTACATGTCTCCATGCACCTCAACGACAAATGAGGTCCTTATTAAAACACTTACAAACACCTCATTAATCGTTCTCCAATGATAGCTAGTTCAATTTTCCAAAGAATCTCTGAAACATCCAATTATGAAAGTGGTCTATGTTCGGTGAAGGGCAAACATGTAAATTGTGTTAGCCGTGTTCTGAAGATTCCTTCATCAAACAAAGAGAATAGCGGATATGAAAAGATAAAGATAACGTAGGCGATGAAATGGCAGATCAACTGAACATTGTTTTCTAATATTTTGGATGGAAATTAAAGTGAAGTGTTTCAGGCTTAAGTTTCGTTGATCAAGTCCATCGCGAATAGGGTGGAGATACAATGAGAAACCACTACAGAACAAACGGGCTTAAGGAGGAGATTTGCCGGTATTAACATTAATTTTGAACGTTGACTAATTTCTAAATTCCTTAATGTTGGATTGTTAGTGCATGATGACACTAACTATAGGTGATGTGCAACCAATCCCTCGAGATTCAAAGAACAAAGATATTTTCGCCATGTTGGATGAAATTATAATT
>JBAHVQ010000392.1:2370580-2399564 GCA_036872915.1 Nanipora kamurai | reverse complement strand
CCCCCGAAAGTAGCGGCCCCCAAAGCCTGCTAAATTCGAAAGTAACGGGGGCCGTTACTTTTGGGATTCTACGGTATGACAACTAGTGGACGTTCGTCAAGCTCGTTCACTCAGAAAAACGATTTCTGAGCCTTCTGACGATCAGAAGATTGCGGGTTCGATTCCCGTCTAGGGTACAGAAATCGTTTTTCTGAGTGAATCGTTTTTCTACATTAAGTGGTAAATATGTTCTTTTCACTATGAGGTTGTTGCAGGATGCAATCGTCTAAATAAATTATTTGTCAAAATTATATTGTTGCTTTGATCGCGTTTTATTTTGGACTTTCATTTCCACAGTACGTTTAAGGTTACATGCATGTAATAAGATGTAAGCGCCGGTCTCATGTAATAAGCCATTCTACTAATTCTAGTCGTAGTCCTCTCAGAGGCAAATGGACAGCTTTGGCGCGTACTTTGAAATTGTAATTTTGTTCGTTTATCCCCCGAGTAGACTGAATATACCCGTCATACACTAGGAACTTGGAATTAGCAAAGTAGTCTATTGGTGCATCATGAATTTATCAGGCTTGCCGCGACAAAAAGGTCCAGTGGTCTGCCGTATTTTTACGTGTACACCAACCAAAATAACGGAACGTGATAATGTCTTCTCAAACGCATTAATAATTGAATAGAAAAACCCAAACGACATTCATAACTTAGACATGTTTTGATGTCACTATTAAGCACTTGCATAAGTCAATCGAACTTTTATCCTCGATTTTCTCCTAAAATTTGGGTTCATTTGAGAAGATACATTGCTGGTGAGAGTATTTAACCCTTTGATCAAGTATACCTTCAAGAGCGTTTAAGAACTTATCTTAGAATTGCTTAAAATATACTTCATATGGAAAAACAGAATATAGTCTAAAAGCTTGTTGTCCAATTAATTAGCCATTTTTAAACTAGTTCACAACTAAACTGTTTAGATAATTAATTACTTCAGTTATTCCAAATACAGTATAAAGAATGCAAATTCATCTCTCCAACCTCACGCGTTGCAAAAGGAACGAGAGGAACCACTCACGTAGGAAACATTTACACCAAACAAAAACGTACGTTTCCCCAGAATTGAGGTCAAAGTGTTTCTCTCTTGTTACATTTTTGCTGTGCTTGTCTGGAAGAAACCAGATTCTTTTATCTCAATGTTGATTCTCGGTCTACAATGCTCGAAAATCTCGAAACGACTAGATACAAATCTTATATGAATGTCATAGAACTTGATATTAAATTAAGAATCATATAGCCTGGTTATTAATTACTGAACAACGTATGACGCTTTGTAGAGCAAGTCGTATTGCATTTGCATTGATTTTTACTTTAAATCATTTTACTTGTCCTTTCCCAGCACATCGTCGTATTCTAGTAAAATGTATTCTACTATTTGATTTTGGTACACCGTATTTAAGGCAATGTCTCCATGCTCCTCTCGTGGAGCCAACAGCGTTGGACCAAACACGATAGCGATGTTATGCGCATGCATCCTGTTCTTCTGACTGTTTTCCATTACTCTGCGACAAATAATGAATGATTAATAATTAGTTTATCAAAAAACTTTTGGCTATTTCCTTTCCTGGTACCATAACCTGTCGAGGCGTCGAGGAAACGCGATACTTTTAATTCTAACAAACGTGTATGAACGTTTTTGAAGCTCGTGTTCACAGGGAAAATGAGGTTTTATGAACCTCTAATAAAGATTGAACCAAAACCTTATTTTTCCACCTCCGTCAACAACACAGACTGGTTTTCAACCGAGGATTCACGCACGAAACCAAGCTATACGATTGCCATTTCTAATCAACTTTGAAACCAAGATCAACACTAACACCAATCTCAACTCTAACATTAAAACAAACATTGTAACTTAGTATCAAATCAACAATGATAACTCACGAAAACCGGGTACGACGCCCAGCTGCTAGTACGACGCTGATGTTAGCACTAGTACTAAACCTAATACGAACACAAGAATTGACAACGACACTGACACAAACACCAGCAGCACCCCAACAGTGCTGACTTCTAAATGGAAACCAGCACTGACGCTGGTGATGAAAAAGACTTATCATCAAGGTTTTATCCAAGCACTTTTTTAGGTCTGATTACCGGACCGAGAAACTCAATCTGAGGTTGAGTTTTAATACTCAGTGTTGAATTGTGAATAAATTGTTTGTGTGTTCACAACATAAACGAGATTTCTGTGACCTTTCAAATCTTCACTCTTTCAAAATATTCATTTGTTGTCATTAATACAGTTTTATATTTCCCTGAAGTATAAACAGTACCAAATTACCAGTAAGAAAGGTGGGTTTTCCTCATTGAAATCTCTTACGAGCAAACTCAATCTACAGAGCGTAGAGAGTGTAGGTGTTTGCAAGCTTGGACCGTACCGGCAATCGGGAGACGCGGGTTCGATTCCCGTTGGGGAACTCACAACTTTTCTGAGTTTTCATAAAGCTTGAAGAACAAGCCTTTCGTTGTTTATATCCAAGTTTGCAAACACCTACACTCTCTACGCTCTGTAGATTGAGTTTGCTCGTATGTACATAGCATTACAGGCATGTCTCAGCTTTCAACTATGAAATCAGCATGTCAAACATAGGACCCAGGTCCCAATCAATCTTAAGATTTGTTGTCGAGTCCTCATGGTCTGGTGGTAAGACAACCGTACCGGCAATCGGGAGACGCGGGTTCGAATCCCGTTGGGGAACTTACAGCTTTTCTGAGTTTTCATAAAGCTTGAAGAACAAGCCTTGCGTTGTTCATTGAAATCTCTATTGAATAGAAGTGGAAGATAACAATCGTCTCCTGAGGCCACGATCCTTTTGGTCAGCGCAAAGAATCAGGACCTTGGACGATACTTTATGGTAGGTCGACACAATGGTTTTGGTTAGGTTTAGGCAAAAATGGTAAATAACATATTTATTTTTTATTCTGCGTTGCCGTTAAACACTAGTAGCGGAAAGTCAAATGGAAGCAAATGAGATTTCAGAATTTCTTTTCTTTTTCGTCATTCTTTTGTAATAAGTTCATTGAAATGCTTTAAGTTTATTGAAAAAGTAAAAATACCAAAAAAAATCACGCCAGAGAAAGCCTCGGGCAAATGGTTAAATACGTTTTTGAGGGAATTCCGTTGACCGTGGTCAGATATCGCAAAGAACTGCCCACTGCTACAGCCAATCAAATTGCAGGAATACTCAGGATTCCGCCAGCCAGTGCATGATTAATAAAAACTAAGATAAGATATTACTCTCACTGACCGCAAAAAATTTCTTTGGCCGCCTCAAAATTTGTGGTGCCCCTCTGGATGCAACTCCTCGCATAAGCCCCTAACTATGCCACTGCCTATGACGAAGATACAGGTCCCAAATTATTTACCTCGACACGAAAATTGCAAATGATTCAACACTAGTCTCCGTGCAATACGTGTACTCCACGGCCATTCTTAATTAAAAACATAGGCCAAAATTTAAAGAAGTGTTTAAGAACTTAAGGAAGCTCCCTAGGGTAATTTTTAATAGGAGACTGGTAACTAAATGTGGCTGGAAGCGCATGCGTACATAGCGATCTTGTCGAATCGTTATTCTATCACGACAGCACCGTCCGCGTCACTACAAATGTGAAATTTTTGATTGTTTGCTTCAGTGAATTTTTTTTTAAACTTCGTAATTAAAGCAAACAGAGTAAGCTCGATAAAAAAAAACCAAAAAAACCCACGGATAGCCGCTGGTTTGAAAAAGTATAAAACAAAACATATACCGAATATAATCATCTTGTAAAACTCAAGATATGAGTCAAAAAACAAGAATGCTGAAATGGTAATATTTCGAATTTATTACAATTAATTCAAGTCACTTGGTCTGATGATGAATTTGTAATAAATTCGAAATGTTACCATTTCAACATTCTTATTTTTTGACACATATCTTACAAGATGATTATATTCGGTATATGTTTTGTAAGCTCAATAACATATCTAATTTTCAAAGTTTTTCATAAGACAGAATTTTTTAAAATCCACTAAGTTAATTAAAAAAAAAACTACGCTGACAACCTACCCTGATATTCTGATATTTTCTTTTTCAATAGAATATCTAACCTTATACCAATTTTCAGAAAAATCCACCGAAGAAACCGGAAGATAAAGTGTCTTGAATATAATAATCGTGAAAATATGCCCATGTTCCAACGTTATTATTACCATCTTAATAATCGGAAATTGCACAATTCGACAAATATCTCATGTTTACCATGCTTGTTCTACAGTTAGACACACTTTGTACCGAGCTTACAACTATTTAAAAGATAGAAATGCCCACCAATGTCCATCGTATTAATTACATCTATAAACATATAAACTGTAGGGAGCCACCTTAAAGGTAATCACGTTTCATTAACACGATATACGCTAAAACATAAAAAACGTTACCCAATAAACTTAATTACTGTGACACAATGCAAGAAGTGAGATTTTGATAACCAGAAAATGCAGTAGATTTACCAATACAAAAGCACGCTCCCTCCACTGCATCGGTATATGAACATTTAGGATGAACTTTCTGCGACAGATTCTTGAATTATTAGTTCTTATGGGTTCTTTTAATTTGATACCTTCGGTCGATGTCTACATTACCAACCGGACATACTTTCATGACCTATATTTCATACGTGAAACATGGTTTATACATGCCCTGACCGTTGGAGGATAGCTTGATGATAATAACGAAGCAACGTTTCGTAGAATATCTCCAGAACTAGCCTCGATACTGAATTCCTTGACCAATTGTCTCATTATAGGAAGCCAAAGAAAATTGACTTTCAACAAAATAAACAAGGAACGTTTCATTGCTCATCATCTGGCTTCCATGACTACTTAGACTGGACTAATCACAGCTAAAAATTAAGAAGTCCAACATTTGCCACAGACTCGAAAAAATTATACTTTTTGACGGACCTCGTGTGCCTTCGTTGTTATTTTAAGACTTATACTGTGTCCGTTTGAAGTTTCAGGTGTACACGCGGACATTTAGACACAGATGTGTACAAATACTTTCATACTTCAACCATAGAAGATTAAATAATTGTCAACCTTACCTTCGAAGATGTCTGAAAAGGTACCTCAATGTTTCCAAGTTAGGTGAAGGAAGATTATTGATCTGAGTTCGCACAGCGGAAGTTTTGTCTCGTTTTGTTGATTTTTCTAAACGTTCGAAGGACAGTAGATTATTTCACGTATCTTTGGATGGTGATTCCTTTATAAGGAACGCACTTTATAATCACATAGGTAATCACCTTGTGCCTAAAATAAACTTAATTCCTCACAGTGTGTTCCTGGTCGGAGAAATCGTCATTTTAGCTGAAAATGTCCACTAAAACGGTCGTCACCCAAGAGAATACTTCCACCAACAAACAAATGCGGCCATTTGGCCAAATCCTCAGCCCGACCCGGATAACAAGGCGGCACTTCCTTTTACAATAGTAAGTTCTACAGTAGTTTGCATTTGACATAAGGTAATAGTGGGTCAGTAAAATTATTCAGTGGGATCAACCAGTCGGTCGCATCGGCTTGCATGATTTTTAAAATAATCGAAATGCTTCCGGACGGTTCATTCACGTTCTGCGATGATTTGGGAGGTCATGAAAGATTAAAACGAAGTATCAACGCTACTGAACTCTAGTTTGACTGGAAGGCTGACTTCAGTGAACTATTGGACCACAAAAGGAAGCTAAACATGGCCGACATATACATGGCCGACATAAACATGGCCGACATAAACATGGCCGCATAAGGCTGTTTTTGAAGTCAGTTTCAGGCCTCTTCACGGCCAACAACGTCAAACTGACGGGCAAATGGTCGCGTAAAGAAACTGTAACTGACTTCCAAAAAGGTTTTCCACGTCCACCATTTCTGACTTCATTTTTGATTGGCACCCAGCCTTCCAGAGTTGACTGATCGGCGTTTTGTGTTGCCAAGGCTTTGGACCTGACTAATGCCTGTTTTCCGCTTCAGGAAAACCGTACCGAATCGTTGCGGATCGAATGGCTGAGTATGCACACTTAGCAGAAATGGAGTAGAGCGTCGACGCGCATTCGTATATTAAAATTATTGCAGCATACCACAGATGCGCATACCTGAGGAGAAACGGCGTTTACACGTCATACAATTGTTGAATTCAAACGAATTTAAATCAACGAAACTAAATCAGCCCATGCAACGTTGGTTTACTTAATTAAATTTTTCCCCAAGTACTAGATTAGCCCAAGATGTTGTATCCGTACCAGCAGAGAGAAGACGGATCAAACGTCTGAAAGGTGTCTTTATTTAAAGGATGCCGTAAAGACGCATTGTGTGCAGTTACAATGACTTTAGTGGAAGCTGGGTTATCCGTGTGGCGAACCGTTCATTAGAACTATCAAACTTGTTTCAATAAAATTTGTTGAATAAACTGAGTTATCCGTGTGGCAAACCGCTCATTAGAACTATGAACTTGTTTCAATAAAATTCGTCGACTAAACTGAAGTTTCTTTATTTATGTCAACTAACAAATGAATTTAAACATGAATTAAATTGATTGAATTAATTAAGTTTGACCATTATGCGAGGTATAAGCCAGGTTCTTTAGTCATACTTACTGATTGCATCTACAAAATGATCGTAGTAGTCAAATGGAAATAATGGTTCAGGAAGCTCTCTGAAGTACAGTTTAAGTGTTCCTGTTAAAACGTGTACATCATCGAATGGACGTTCTCCAAACGCAACTTTCTCTTCTAGAAACAGGTAGAAACGAAGAAGTAAAGCAGATCATTGTCAGCAGCATCATTTCCAAGAAAATCTACCACAAGATACTTACCTTGATCTACAGTGATTCTCAGTTGCTGTATTGAAGAAACATTGCCCGAAATTCTGTACAAACCATCGAAGTCAAGACCTGAAAAGAGAAACATTGGAAAACCTCTGTCAATTTGAAACACAAAGAAAAGCAAATCATATCGCAACGTTATACCTTTCGCTTCGATTGCTTCTACGCAACCAACGACAACTTTCGGTATGTTGGTCTGCTCTCTTGCGCAAAGCTTCGCAATATGACAGCCAAACGTGATATCTGAAAGGTAATCACAAGAGCCAAGATTTAAAACACAGAAAAATGCTTGAAGTGTTGTCAAGGCAAGTGGCTGATGGGAGTCTGACTAGGATGACCTACAAGTAATTTACTCGTTATTTCAAATAGTTGTTCAATGCTACTTCTGGAAACACTACCGGGCATGCTGTAGGGCAAGATCATTACCCTACAGTTACTCTAAATCGTGATATAATTGTCCAAGGGAAATGTTTTGCCCTCTGGTGATGACGCAACCTAAATTATGTAATACATTAATTTAACAGCAGCTAGTTGTTTAATTCCAACCCTGACAGTAACGAAAAGAAAACGATATTCAAACCATTATTATTATCATTGGTATGGTATAGGCGAGGATAAGGGTGACTGCGATTTCAGGAGTCCATGACGGAGACAGGGTACAGCCACTGTTATTGTTACTGGCACTGTTATAATATCAATGTTACTGTTCTAACTGCCACTGCTACTGTTATTTTACTGTTATCGTTACCGTAACGGTTATTGAAGTACAATATGGCTGCTATGTACATGCTTTGTTTCAGGGTTTCTACAGTTCACAACAGGATCATGAATTCCTTACTTTCTACATGATTGAAGCTGAATTGAACATCATCATTTCAACATACGAACAAAGAAATACTCGTTTCTGTTCTTCAACTTAGAAGATACGTTCTTCTGTGAAGATGGAGCACAAACATCCAAAGACTTTTTAGATGATTTGTACTCGTCAGATATGCAACATTCACAAAGCTTGTAGCATAGTTGCTTACATCTGGAATTGTTGTCATTTTTTCTTTTTCAATCTGTTCTTTCCATAGCTTGATACGCTCAATAAGTAGCAAGTACGAATACTACCATTCCCTTCATGTCAATATACTTCCCTTAATGGATCGAATGACTAGTTTCCCCTTCAAAGTCCCACTTCGAATGATAGGTTCCAGATTAAGACCCAGCAACTTTCTCACAGATTACGATGTACGACTCGTAAATGATTTCTATACTGGAATCGAACCCGCAGTCTTCTGATAACCAGTGAGACGCCCTAACCATTGAGCTAACAAAACTCAGATGGTGAACTAAATTGCAGATCGTCACCTCTAACTGTAGAACTATGTGTAACAGTGTAAAAGTAATATATTGTGCAAGAAGGTAAGAGTAGAACAGTAGTTGTATCGAAGCAAAGCAGTATAACAGGCTGTCTAACACTATAGCAGCATGGCAGTTTATAACATAAAAATAGCAATATCGAAAGCTAAACACAAATGTTGTTCAGGTTAGAATTACAGTAATTTAGGGGCAGTTACACTTATTCAGTTAAAGTGACAGTTATTGAGTTACAGCTATCCAGTTATAGTTAAATTAATTCAGTTACAATTACAGCTGCTCAGTTAAAATTAATCGCTACAGGTAATGAACTACAGCTACAGTACAGTTACGCTGTTATTGTTTCAGTTAATCAGTTACAATTAGAGTTAATCAGTTTCAGTTACAGTTATTCAAATTCAGTCTTTCATTTACAATAATAGTTACAGTTACAGATACAGATATTCGTCTATCGGTACAATTACAGTTTACACTGGCGACTTTTGCTGCGGTTTTCATCAACCTGATACATTCGAGCGAATGGGCTCACTCATGGCAGTACTGGATCATTTGTGCAAAGCTATATAGTTCAGTACTTCCGCGAGTAAGTCCATTCAATCGCCGCAAAAAATCGCCAGTGTAAACGATTCTTTACAGTTATTCAGTTACAAGTTGCCAATACACACTTCCGCATTCGCTTCAATGGTCACGGATAACGGTTTGAAATCGAGGTTGGCCATGAAAGAAAACAGTGAATAGATTACAGCTTCACTGCTGCATGGGCATTGAAGCAAATTCGGGAAGTGTCTCTTAGTTGCAGTTACAGTCATTCGGTTGCAGCTGCAGCTGCAGCTGTTGTTTCAGGTGTTGTTACTCTAGCTGTTACTGCTGCGGTTGGTTACCGCACTATTGTGACAACTGCTGATGTGACAGTTCGTCGTATCCTGTTATAAAAATCGGGAACATTTCAGCATCGCAGGGTAATGTTATTCGTCTATTGCAATAACATTACTCGTGGATGTTTCCCAAATATAATCATGAAACGGACAACAAATCTACAAAAAATCTGACTTAGTTTTACCTTTTATAATTCCTTTTTTTTGTAACTCTTCTATAGTAGGTCTCCTTGTTATTAGCTTTCTTAATTTATCTTTAATGTTCTTTTTGTCTCCATCCCGGACTAAATACAGAGCAAAATACTAATATTAGTTGTTCAGTTTTACAAAACAATACAACGCAAAAGCAACAGCGTAAAGTTAAGGATAACCGTCATGACTTTTTTTTGAAAGGTATCCCTTACGTCGCTAAAAACCACTGGATCTGCAGTATCGATACACCTTCATACCTCTAAATTTTGAAGGGATATTAAGATGTAACAACACGGCACATCGTACGTCACTTGAACAAACCACTAACAATCGCAACCTTGGCTCTGTCATCTGAGTCCTTGTAGCTCATTTGTTAGAGTGTCACACCGGAGTTTAAAAGGTTCACTTTCGTCGCATCACCCACGAAAAGCAAGTTGTCGAGTTTTGGTTCGACGAACGTATTGTAGTTTGGCCTAGGTATAGTGTTTGGTTGCCCGACGATCCCTCCCCCGAAAGTCTAAAAAGGTTAAATAACAAGCCTTTTTCTGCCCTCACGCATTCTTGTCATATTTGCTAAATGAAACAGCCTGGCAAATCGATTCATTTTTCAGTGTGATCTTTTTTGAACACGATAAAAAGATGACAAAGATATTCTTATAACTGAGTTTCGAAATAAATCGTTTATTCAAGTTTTTACCAGTTAAAAACGATAAAATAAATCAGCCGAGGTTTCGGTCAAAACGAGCATCATCAGAGCAAAAAATGTGAGAGAAATGGTAGACCGAGAAACTAATATATACACATGGAAATAACGGTAATGAAGCGTATTACAGAATAAATAAACTAAAATTAACGTAAGTATGTGTAAAACTATGTACAGTTTTATTCTCATCTGTTCGCCTTGTGGGTTCACAGAGTTTTGGTCTTTTTTAAAAACATACTCGTGGAAATATTTGAATTTGAAACAGTAATCGCTGCTAATGAACCAAAAACATCAATGAACAGTCCAAAAATAAAGCAACACAAACAACGAAGCAAACAGTAACCCAAATTTTCTCGAGGATCATACCTTTCTTTAACGATCCTCTGGGGAAGTAGCTAGTCGTTGTGGGTTGAGCTGCTGGCTTGGTCACAACATCACCGTAGAGTTTAGCCTGCATTCCACGTTCTAAAGACAAATTAAATAAATCAGTTCATTCAGTTCAGGAATACTTTGACCTTGCTTGAACAGAAGTTAACTTGCAATAAAACTGCCATTTTAATAGCTGAGTTCGCTAAGTAATAATTTAATCCCAGGATGAATGGAGCAATCGGGAAGATGATGAACATAGATGAAATCTCTTAAATTTGACGTAGCTTACAAATTTTTCAAGGCAGAATTTTAGCTTTCTGGTTCAATGATTTTTGAGATGGAAGAAATTATCCAGTTGAAACATCTTGGAACAAGTCTGTAGTTGCAATCTATACCAATTGATCACAGAGAGTTTGGGTGAACAACATGGCTACGTTTTGGAGTAAAAATAGCATGCACTGTATTCTTAACTAAAACTTCAGTATAGAACACAAGCTTTCGGTGTACCGAAAGACAAAATTAGTTTAAGGCGAATGTTTATGCGTAAATGCACATCGAAAAAATGAGACAGCTTGATGGGGTAATTGAACATTTTTTTTGACATACCCACTGTCCAAAACTCGAACATAAATAATGTTTCCACACAAATATTACATTTAATCTTGTTAACTATTTACCGAATCACATCAGTTAATAACTTACATTGCAAGAAGTTGACTCTTACCTACGGGTTCACTTTCACTCTGTACGCATGAATAAAGCAAAACAAACAGAATTACTGTCATTAATAACGCCATCAACGAAACTGCCAACAACGACAACCAACTGCCAAGGTATGACAATGATCGCAACGATAAAAAACAAAACCCAACAATAACAGCAAGAACAACTGCAACAACAACACCAACAACAAGAAGTGCAACAGCAGGAATGGCTTCAACAACCACACATAAGCAAGAATAACTACAAAAACAACACAGCATCAAACAAAGTAGTAACTTTACTTCGTGCAAATATGCAGTAATAATCGTATTCACTTGCGTTTTACAGTGACAGTCAAAAGTAGTTAATAATTTCTTTGTGAACACATTATGTTATATAACTTTTTAACTGACTGACCGTTTTTGGCAATTTTTGTTTAGAATTGTACACATTTACCTCCAGTACACGAATATTACAATAAACGGACATGATAACGCAATCGTTCAGAAATATAGATAAAAATGTTAAAATCTGAAATGTCACCCCCCCAAAATTCTGTAATTTGTAAATCACGTTCATTTTGACTTGACAACAAATGTGTATTATTAAATGTATAACAGCTTAATCACATAGGGTAATCCTAAATGTGTTCATATTTCAACGCCAGAAATCTAACGCTCATTGAGCTCTTGACGTGGTATAACGTCTTGATGTGGAAAATCTTGAAAACGGTGCTCGTGGTGATCAAGACGTCACTCCTTTGCGATGTGTAAATTACATCAGTAAGCACAGTCTTGATGATTTCTCAACAGTGGCAACGGACTGGAAGCTGGAACCGGACGTATTTGGAAGCTCTTTAAAGGTACTTTACTATGGCCAATGGCATGCGTGCAACCAAGAGGTGTTGGTTAAATATTGTTGCCCTTAACAAACAGGAACAGTGAGCTGGGTGAAAGTGATGAATGGTGGGCACACGAAATTTAGATTGTGACGGTTTCTCGATGACGGCAACAAACTAGAAACTGAAAACGAGTGCTTTTGAAAGCTGTTCATGAGTACTTTGGAATACTTTACCACTACAACCGTCCGCTGAGTCACTTGTGTGATTAATAATCAATTAATACTTTCATAGATAACTATGCCACTAAATGTTTCTCAAAAATTATCGTACATCAAAAAAATCCACGGGATTTGGACTTCCAATGTCGAAACTTGGTGAGATGAATATCCTGTATGATTAAGCTGTTATATATATACAATAATTCATATTTATTGATTGTTAAATCAAAGCGAAACTGATTTATAAATTACCGAATTTTGGGGGTGACATTCCGGATTTTTACATTTTTATCCATATTTTTTGAACGACCGCGTTATCAAGTCCGTTTATTCTAAAATTCGTGTACTGGAGGTAAATGTGGGCAATTCGAAACAAAAATTACCGAAAACGGTCAATCAGTTAAAAAGTTATGTAACATAATGTGTCCACAAAGAAATTATTAACTACTTTTGACTGCCACTGTAGGTTCTTATCTTTCCCAACGCCAATTAACGGTCTCAAATAGAGTCTAAGATCTCTTATCACAACTGGTGCAAATCTATGGAAATAAATCGGTTCATAAATAAAAAACGATAAAACAAACAAATACTTAAATTAAAACAACTAAATTAACCAAAAAAGAAATAAAAAATCGAAAAATAATTAAAAACAATAAAAGAAATATATATTTAAATTCAATGCAATTGAATCGTCAATAAAGTAAACTGAAATAAACACGTCAGCACGCAAATAAATACATGTACATACATCCAGGCAACAATACATACATTAATACTTACATGAAAAACTAAATACGTAAGGAAATAAATAAGTAAATAAATATATAAATTTATTATACGGCAACGTTCGTTTTCAGGTCTGTACGCAAAATGACGCACGCTGATTGGCTTCCTAGCTCTGCAATAAGTTTTTCGTACAGACCGGCTAGCAGTTTTAGGGGCCAAATATGAGTTCCTTGTCCGACCTATACGTTTTCCGGCCATATAATAAATTCCTTATTAACCTCGTTTGTTCGGCCTGTACGGGGAAGTATTTGCCCTCGGAATTTACGCACAGACTTCGGTCCTTCCTCGTTCTGTCCGTACGAAATCCTTGGGCAAACACTTTCCCGTACAGACCTCACACTCGATTAATAAGTAATCAGTACAAACAGATACATAAACAAGTAAATAACATATACCATGTTCGCTTCCAAAATCTAACTTACCAAATATTTTATCACTTCCGCGATTTTGTGATACCATTCGCTAAATTCGTGTACATTGTCCGTTTGAAGAAGAAAACATAGCTTGGAAACAGTTGCGATCTTGAATCAAATAAGCAAAAAAAGATTGAATAACATGACAGAAGACAGCAAACTAATGGTCCGATAACTCCTTATATGGTGAATAAATGTTCATTTAAAGGATAAAATCTATCCATAGTGCCAGTTTAAAACATCCTTAGCACTTTTCACCCGCTCTGACAACCCGAAGACCTATACACTTGATATCAGTCTTATATACTGAGTATGACTTATCCACCGGAAATGTGATTCAAGCTATCACAAACCGACCTCCGCAGCGAACACATTTCCTGTTGGGTAAAGACGAAAACAATGGCTTAACTGAAGTAAATTAAGGACTCCGAACAATGGTGAATGTGGGTAATTTCGAACTCCAAAACAGTGCATTGGAAAAGTCTACGTGACATAGCGAGTGAAAATGTGAATCTGTGCTGATATTTTAGTTCCATTTGAACGGTAAGACTGGCAGTTCCGTAGTTCTGAACTTCATGTTAATAGGAAGACCAAGGACTGGTAACATAAAACATGGCCGTACAATAAAACCGTACGTAGGACGTTCACTGTAACGCCAGTCTTGTTGTACGTTGGACGTAAGCCTGGCGTTGGAATGAGTTGCATCTCCCCCAAAAACAAGCAGCCGCAAACTCTTTTTCTGCTCTTGAAGCCAATTTCTTCGCGAGAAAGTGATAATGAAATATTGCTCAGCACATTTCAAATTCATCTTCCCTAAAGCTAGACATGTTAAAATTCAGACAGATTGATTATGACGCATTGTGATTGGTAGAAAACAAACGTGACCCAACATCGCTCCAATCAGAGAAGGTTTTGAGAAAAGCAAGCCATGTAGCAGGCGTTATTTCTCTTTGCCACCCCAGTCCCCCAATAACGCCAGCACAGCAGACTAGGACTATTCCAGAATAGGAATAGACAGAATTATCTTTTTGGGACCTACTTTGATTAAAGAATGAATGGAATTGTATTTCCTTTACACTGTTTTGAGGCATAGATTGCCCAGAGCGAAAGATGTGTAGATTTAGTCAAAACACAGAATTTTGCTTCCGTATTTCGGAATAAGAATAGTCGGAATAGGTCGAAAAGATTTACCGTTAATTTATAAATAGAATAAAATTGTTTAGTCATCGAACTTTAATAATTTCACCTTAACGCGAAAAAGAAAATTCTTGTTTATATAGTAGTGTTCAGTTTATTTCTTCTTTCTATCAGAAGTTGATTCCTCGCAATAACACCGTTCGACATTATATAATGTCCAGATCGATGTGTATGCCTCACACTACGTCTGACCACGGTGCAACGTTAGAGGCTATACATCACCGCTGTCAAACGTTATACAGGAGTGGGGACTTGACCGGTAACTGAGGAAGGAGCGGGAAACTCTTCTGCACTTTATTAAGAAGCCAGAGCCCAACGTATCTTCTCCAAATAAAAGAAAATCACTCAAAAGATAAGGTCAGTAATCTGTACATGACATCACTGATAGCGTTATAAAATATTCTGGGTTCACCGATCTTCAATTTCCAAAGCATTCCACCTTTCAAAAGCACGATGAATATTTGAGTTTTGCTCAGCCTCCTCTGACAAAAACAACTGGAAGCTTCAGAAACTCACGCATGCGCAAGCACTTAGCAGGGGTGGAAGGTTACTCTTGGGCTTGCAACCGTCCCCAGTTGCTTGAAATACCATGTAGGGTGAGCTTATGAGACAATCTTGATTTAAAATAATGGTGATTTTGGCCAGAATGGACTTCTTCGCACATTGCGCAGTCCCCAAATTTATCTTGTTCTTCTCCTTATTTTACCGGACTAACTGATCATAGCAGGAAAATGGGAAGCACACATGGCTGTAGAGTTGAACCTGAGGTTCATTGTATATGATCTGGCGTCTGACTACTTGAATGGCTTTTGAATCAGCAGTACTGTACCTGAAATATGTTTCGTTTCTTACTCTCATCACACATCTTTTCTATCACTGCTCCTCTAAGGTCACAACTGCTCTCAGGTCGACCATGTGGACAACCTGGTTTCTAAATAATATATGACAGATCAGTGTTAACTAAAAATCCACATCAGTTAATTCCCTCTGGGATGTGTCACAACCACTGTATGTTCTGTATAAATCCATCCGGGAAGTTCAAGCCTTTATGCAGTAACGCATACTTGCAACTGATAAAGGTCCTCTCTACACTCAATGACCATTCTCGGTTAAAGCGCTAGTTCCAGGGAAAACCGGTTTCATTTGGATTTCATTGGTCATGAAACACACTCTTCTAGTAGAACTGTCAGAAAATAGTTTTTACTAAGATTAACATAATTATGTTAAGTATGATTTCTGAGTTCCGTTTTTGTTTGTAAATGTAGATTTTTAATGTCAATAAGTAGAGCTATGATAAGGGGAAAGCATTTTAATGTATTACCACAAAAAAATCGAATAAGGTAGGTATCTTTTTTAGACACAGTTTAGGAACTTTCAAGGTTATAAATCCTAATTTTCAAAGTCCAGAGGTAAAGCACGCATATTAGATTATAACACGAACATTTTCACATCTAAAGTCCTCATTAAATGCTTTCAACATTCTGTTCATAAACTTCTCAACACTACCAAATTCAACATGTTAAACATGTTGATGTTAAACGATGTTGAATGAAGCTGAATGATGGTGAACATGAACGAACTTGATGAAATTTTCGTCCAACGTCCATAAATATTTTTTTTCCCCTCATTTTCCCTCTAATACGGTTGAAATACCTGATCAAACGGTTTCAACATTTCATTCTACACTGATTACCACCGAACATACTCACTTGAGATAAGGTCTGGAAGCTCGGCAAATTTCAAAGCGCTTATAATGAGTTTCGATTTTATGTTGGTACAGTCCTCAGTGTGCACAAATCTTTTGTTTTACTCTTATTAATAATTAAACAGCACGGTTGAGCGATTGAGCCCGAACGCTGTCACTGAATGATTGCTTCGTTATTCCAAAAATACATTGTTCTCACCGTACAAGTTTGGATAAAGGTGAACAATAAGATAGAAATAACACTTTTGCCGAGTTTCCAGACCATATGTGAATTGACTATGCAATGAACTATGTTGAATGACATGTTAAGACCATTTATTAGGAGCTTTGACTCTTACCCAGCAGGACCAGTTTGCTATTATTTTAATCTGGCTCACGCCAGACAGTTTTTCAACTCAAGGGGAGACATACTTGCGGGAAAGAGTTAAGGTATGCTAGGCAAATGATGTAAGTAATGTTTAAAAGACCAACAGTACTAGACTTGCCACAAACCGACCACTTTTGCATCGCCACTGTCGGGAACGAGCGGCGAAGTTGCGAAAACAGCTGCGAGCTAAGTGGTCTCGAGTGGTAGGCTTGTTTCACTTGCGGGAATTTAAATCTGATTAGCTGTTCTAAACAGCAAAAGAGATTAGCATTCGTCACATCATCACAATAAGGCCGTTTGAATATGTGCTTGTTATTGGTAGTACGAATCGGTCCAAAAAGCCATTGTAAAGAAGTAATTTTACTTATTAACTAGGGTGTGACTAGGGTGTAGTCACGACTGGAAAGAATTTTATTTTTGTATTGTCTAACTTGTCTGATTGTCGCAGTAAAAAAGGGCGTTGATATTGTCAAACTAGTTTTTCGTTATCGTTCTTCGTTATAGCCATTGGCAAATCTGGCGTATTGCAGTTGGGACAAGTCCTTCCCAACGAAGAAGCGCGCCGCGAAAAAGAGATTGCGAAGGACTTGTAGTAAGTCTACGTCTTACATGTACCAAGTTTTAACTTTATCAAATTTACACTTGCTAAAACACGTGCTGTGAGTATTTTTAAACAGCTTTAAAAAAGCTGCTTGTGGATTGCTCCTCTAACGTGATTGGTTAATTTATCCGTATTGTTAAAATAACAAAGTTTCATTTTAATTAGAATGGCAATTTCATATAATATTTCATGTTCGTAAGTATTCTTTACATTAAAGTACGCTTACACACTGCAATAAATTAGATGCTTGTTAAATTGAGATAAAGTGAACAGAACGCTTTTTGGGCTCAAATTAGCATTTTTTTCTTAATTCCCATTCACCTTAACCAGAAATTCCGATTAATCCTAGTGTATAAAATGTACCTTAACATGACTAAAATTAAGTTAAGGGCAAGAATTAAGTTATGATTTGGATTAAAGTTAAAATGATGCGCAACAGCGAATTCCAACACTGCTCATTCCCCCCGGACCAACCTCCAGGCTTTTGCCATTTTTTCCCCGTTTTAACGTAAATTTTCCGGGGTGGAGATGGTATGGAACTTTGTCATACAAAGATGCACAACAAATGCCCCACGGTGGGGGTATTTCACTCAGAATTGCAAGCAAGAAATGTTCCACATAGAAACATCTACATACTCAAGCAAAACCACAAAATCGTCAGGAGAAATAACATTTTGCAGATAGGCCTTAAACCTGTTTCTCTTTCATTTTTTTTTCCTTTTTTTTACCAGATCGGCGAATGCGCGGTTTCAGTTACTCCCCCAGTATTCTTTCTGACAGTGAAAAATGCCTAGCACTAATGCCCCGGGTAATATGGTAATTATAAATGCCCCACTACATGACCAAAGAGCTTTTAAATGCCCAGCACTGTCTCGGGGGAAATGGGCAATGCTGGAATTGATATTTATGAAAACAGCGCCAAATAGGAAGCAGCTAATCTTACAATCGCGAATGGAAATGAGTGTGGAATTTTCTGTCGTATTATGGAACCACATTTGGTAAATCAGTGGTACGATCAGTGGTTTCGAGCAATGGATAAATTACAATCTTTCAAGAAACTAAATTACAACTTTTTAAGAAGTTGCTATTCAAACAACCATACGTTCTTACTGGTGTTGCTGTACTCTGGTTTTTGTAGATTATCATATTCGCCGATGATAATTTCACATAACAAGGACTCCATGATGTTTTTCTGAAAATATATTAAAACCAACCAATGAAATGTGAGTAAAGTTGCATTAAACCCGTGATTCGTCGTATTGGTTCTGAACACTGGTGAAAAGAATACAATCAAGTTGATACATATAGTTTGAATAACGAAGTTTTACTGATATTAAAAGTCCACAAAGAACCACAGCAATGCATGCCGCAAAGACACATATCTGCAATGTTTCGTCCGACAATTTTGAAATAATTCAATGAAGGATATCTGGGACAACATCAACAGTCACAAGTCAACGTGGTTGCCAGTACACTTCCAAAATGGGATAGATTGTGTGTATAGTAATATGATCGGATATACATGTAGTGTACTTCTTGAGCAACTGAGAGATTACAAACTCATTATTTGGGATGTACATAGGACTTCTACCTCAGGGACGAATATGACGGCTATTCCAGTGTCTCCAGTTATCGACATTTAAGTAACCTTAAAAAGCGCAGAATTAAAATTTTCGGCAAACTTTATTTTCATTCTCTCTCTCTCTCTTTTTTGATAAGGAAAGTACGGGTAAATGCAGTCGGTAACGTTTCTCTTCATGGGCTTTACTACATCCCAGACGAACTACTGTATTATGATTTAATTTAATTCTATATACTTGTGACACGTATACCATGAAAACCCTTACGTCGTCATCGGAGAACAATCCATGCAGTTGTAAATATTTACCAAATACATCACACTATTCTTTGCACCTTGATTGGCTAGATATGTGCGCAAAAAACTTATGTCTAAACGTCTTGCATTGCTGAAAGTATCACGAAAGTACTCAGAAAGCTCTTAAACTGACTTATCGTTTTTGTACAGATGTTCTGATCTAAATGCTTCTTAGAAAGAAACAGGAAACGAACAGCGAAAGAGAACGAAAAGGATAAAAGGTAAAAGAAAGGGAAAGAGAAAAGAAAAAGGAAAATGACTAAGAATGGGGGAGGGAAAAGGAAAGAGAGAGAAAAAGAGAAGAGAGAAAGAGAGAAGATGAGAGCGACCGGACCGCAATCATGGCGTATTAGATAACAAGCAGTGCTTACACGTTCCGAAAAGAATTATATTCCATAAGGCTCAAAACTTCTTTTCAAATTGTACACACTTACAATTAAAATTCGTTACTCACAACTGCATTATAAATTATAACTTCTACAACTTTACAATCCGTTTCTTTCGTTAGTGTTCATGCAGGTTCCTAAACTTATATAACAAAAGAAAGGGTTTCAAATGGTAAGAACCTACTTGAGCTTCTTTCCACCGCGTTCGCAAAGTTTTTTCCGATTAACACTTCCCTCCTTCTTAATGCACTGTCAACAAATAAATTTTAGAAAACATTAGTTGATTGTGGCGAACATCTTGGCATTCCTAACAGCATCATTTCCACGGACTTCACTTTTTACCCAATCCACAACCCAGTTATATTGAAATTAGTGGTTCACCATCGGCCCACCGCATTTGCTTCATTTCGATAAGCCCGATGACCAACACTGTGATGAAAAAATAGTCTTCTAGAAGATCCAGAATCGATTCCCGGGTTCAATCTTCATTTACGTTGCTAATACAGCCTATATGAATTTCCTTTCCCACAACATCAGGTAATAGTTAGGCTTTCACGTCAGGGCAGTAAATCGAGGGGTCTCGGAGTCCCAGTAATTAAAAATTTAAATATGAGGGCAATTCATATTGACAAATACATTTTTCTGTTGTCCGTTCAGTTATATATGTACAGATGACGTCACAATGTCATTTGTTATCAGCTTATGTTGACGTAGTTACCGTGTTTCAATAAAGTTTTCTATCTTTATATCTATCCATCTTAAGAAGAGAGGCAAAAACCAGAAGCAGAAAACCGAAACTTATGAAGAGGTTGGTTTCGCGTTTAAAGGCGCATCCTGTACCATGACAATGCGGTACGAAGCAATGAACATTCTCAGGCATTTTAGATGCACGAAACAACGAGCTTTACCAAAATAACGACATCAACATGGACTTCACTTTGAAGATTTGTTCAAGCAAAATAGTCCATAATCAATGTTGCTTTATATAACTTACAATAAAACGACGATGTTTAAAAATTTGGTCGAAAGTTTATCGTAGAGTTTTTGAGGTCGGAAAAGTGTGGAATCAGTAATCATACGTAATCTCTATCATCTATACAAGCGAAGCAACGTCATAAGTTCATGGTATTAGCAGAGAATTGTAATTTAAATCTTTGTTTTAATGACGTCTTCTGCAGATCTTGGAAATATACGTCAATAACTCCCTTTATTGTGTAATTATTTATGACTAAACTTATTCTTTGACTGTGTGCCTACAATAACGACCGACAATTCCATTAATTTAGATATATACTAAGTAAAGTTTGTGGAACACCACGCGTTATTTATTTTTTTTTTTTCATTTTTTTATTTGGTGTTCCACAAACTATACTTAGTATATCAATTATCACCATGCAAAACTTTAAAGGATTAATTTAGATATATTTACTTACATAATTTAGTTCAGGTAAAATAGGAGGTGGAGGAAAATCATCCGATAAGGTAAGTAAATTCCTTGTCTGATCAGAGGATGTACGCTGATGCCCCTAAAAAGAAAGGTCCAAAGTCTAAATTTCAATTTTTCATTTTTCCACGCTGCGCTTGTGACTCGCCATATTTTACCCAAATTTTCAATGGGTCATTTGCGAATAGGGGTCGTGGAATTTTTTGGACGAAAAGGCAAAAGAGCGTAGTGAAACTAACGATTCAGGGACATTCGGAGATAATTTCAACGCAATCAATGTTCGAAGATATGTTAAAAATCACACTTGTAGAAGTTTTCCAGTTTAACATCCATGGGCGTTTGAGTGGCCTACTTTTAGCTAGGATAAGATTAAGGGCTCAGCTTCCCACGCAGCTATGCATATAATTTAAAAGCGGCTCGTGAACCGGACTGGGCGTGAATGAACATATAAAGGAACGTGTTCGTCGCTATTTAGATACGGTAAAGCATGAATGTCACATTAGCTTCTAACTCAATTGACAAACAACGTAACGAAATTCAAAGATTCACCTTGCCAACAGGCTGGTCCAGTTCAGCTGGCTAAACTGTTGAGGCATGCAACGTTCCTAAGGCAGTGTTGATTTCCATCTGGCAAGCTGTATTGCATTCCTCAGAAACATCAACAGTAAGTTGATATGTAAGAGAAGTAAGAATAGCCTTAAGCGCGTGAAACTATGGTTCATTCGCCGACATATACTGATGGAAACAACGGATTTTCGCGTTTAATTTTTAAATGCATTTCTGAACTGTGATAAAAGATCAATGCAATGTACTCACAGTACTCGAGCAGAATCTTGAAATGCTCCATGTTTGATTCACAAAACAAGGATCTCATCGATTGACATAGTACAGAAATAAACAATCAATGTTTTCCATCCAGGAGCACGGGTGGTGTGCCCTGGTAGCGCACTGCCTCTCACCTCTGAGGTCCGAAGTTAGACCTGGTCAGACAGGGTTAGTACTTAGATGGGTGACTTCCTTGGAATCCCCCATATTGATTTCGGAGTTTCGACCTCATGTAAGTAGGGTTGTTGGTTTTCTCCTGTGGTTCAACGGTTTTTCTCCGAACTCTCTGGTTTTCCTTCCTCTGTAAAATTAACTACAGCTTAACTCCTTCCCGGCGGTCTCAGGTTCTTGTTATTTTTAACTTTAACAAGTATATAAGTTATTTTCAACAAATTTCTTGTTATTTAGGCTAACAGCAGACGATTTCACTCGTCCGAGGGAGCGGTACTGCCGGGAAAGGTTAACAGATCTTAACCACATCTGACTTGAGTCCCTGTTTTGGAAGACTGGGCAAATACTTCCATCATAATCGACGTTAAACAAATTGAATTTGTGTTTTTTTTTTTGAAAAAGAAAGGACCTCTTCATAAGCAATGATCTGGAACTATAGTCATAGAATATGATTCAGGTCCATAGTAAAATTAGGTCATAGTAACTTAGTTTGGATATCCTGGAGTCCAAAATCCACAAATTAATGCAGCACAAAAAACAGCGAAGGATTAAGTTAAAACTTTAAAATCTTACAGAGACTGGCAAAAAGATCTTAAATTGAACTCAGGTGCACTTTTTCTAAAATGAAAATTGAATTTGAAAACCAACATAACGTGGTTATTAATATCGTGGCAATAGACTAACAACGCGGAAAACGTAATTTTGTTATAAATATCAAAGCCCAGCAGATAACTTTCAATAAGCCCATAATAAGACAGACATTAATAAAGTTTGTAATGTTATTTAACTGACGTTTCGTTACTAATCATGCTAATCATGCAACATCTTCAGAGCGTTATGCTAATTACATGAGAATCTTGACTATATAATTATAAATATATAAAGTTGAGATTCTCAAGTATTCTCATTCTTATTAATGTCAGTTAAATAAAATTACAAACTTTACCAATGTCTGTCTTCTCGTGTGCTTATTGAAAGTTATCTGTTAAGCTTTGATATTTATAACGGGAAAACGTGGTCATACCTTTAAAAAGCTGCTCATTTCTGCAGGCACATTCTCTGACTGCAAGCCTAATCCAGCAATCATAGACGCTGATTTCGAAGTTCGAAGGTTCATTTGAGGTGATTTATGCCTTAACTTAACAACATTAGGCTCCGATCCTTCTGACGACATCCTGTGCCTTGTCGTTAATTTACTGTTAATCTCCTAAATAACGAAGAAAACACCAAAATTACGTTCACGACTTACCCTGACAACTTCAGATTACAAAACAGAGAGCGATTTTAAAGCATTAGTCAGAGATTCCGAAAGACCTGTGTCACTTATCCTTAAAAACCAACTTAATTTGGAAACAAATAACCAACTAGAAAAACAAGATATTGACATTTTGGGCACAGTTAACTTTTAAGTGAGAACCAGATATTGGATATTTAGCACATGACTACAAGCGCAGAATACCTAAGATCAGCATACAATTCTAACTAAGAAAGTTGCAACTGCTTCCTATGCAGTTCTCTCACATTGTTGCACCAGCATTTACTTACCTGAAAAGGGTGTCCTACGGAACTAATGTCATCAAATGTGGGTAACTCCCAAGATGTCTTGCTACCATTTACATTATAATAGTAAGTCCTTCCTGACTCATCTTTAGAAGATTGCCACTTGAAAAGATAAAAAACGTCTTACAATTACTTTTTAGCGCATTAACACTCATCACGGACCTAGAAATCAAATAAAGGAATCAGAGACTGCAAGTACAAGGGTAATAAGTACAGTAAAGAGAATATGGGATGCCAAGAAGAGGAAACAGGGAAAATAGGAACAATTGCTGAGTTAAGCAATGAGGATGTCAGTAAGAGAGTGAGATCAAATTTTAAGTGTTCTTAAGCAGTCTAAGAAATAACGATTAATCTTTTAACGATCAATGTCCTAGATACTGGATACCTGTGTCTCATTTAAACTTATGCATTTTTCACTCGCAGCCTGTTTGATTTTTGACATGAAACAAAGAGTTTGGGAATTTCACCATAAAAGTGCTTTTTGGCGCGGGTTACCAGTATGTTAAAACTGATTGACCTCTGTTATTCATAGGCAGTCGCTTTAATTTTTGAAGGCAGTTTTATCGAACTTAGTTATCAAGGGGAATATACATTAAAAATTTTGTGCGGGACATAAACGGCGGACCCCGGGGGAGCTACTGATTTGAAGTTCATCAACGTTTCTCTGAAGAAAAATTTCTCAATCACAATTTGGCTTTCATGGAAATGTTTTTATCCATAAAGAATACGGAAAGAAAATTGGTCACATCAGCATCACAAACGAGATTTTCTAACGCATTCAGGTAGTTGCATTAGGCAGAGGAATTACGATAACCCGTTATTTCATCTTTCCCAAGCACAGTCAGCGCAAGTAATGACGAATTTTTAAACTTTTACATCTTTCTGATAATAAGAAAAGTCTTGTCGTTCACAAGAACGGATTGGAAAAGGAAATTGAGCAGCGAAACTAAGCACAAAGCACTCGCACGATTCCTTTGAATCCTGTTATTTTATACTTCACTTAAGGCGTGAAGTTTGGTTCATTGTAAAGAACATTTTAAGGGGAGATAATTGCGTTTACAACTCTTCCATAGTTCATTTTAATTCTTGAGCATTGTGGCTTACTGGAAAACCAAGTAAAAGTTTGATATTACTTAACAAAATCACTATAAGCCTATAGCATACACATTTCTAAAGTATATTAAAATAAACATGTACAGATCAAAATAGAATACTACAAGCATACTTCAAGATTGAGTGCATTTGCTTTTACGCTCTAAGAAAAGCACAAAGAATAGCAATAGAAGGACTAAGTTCAAATGATGCCAAACTGCTGCCGTAGGAAAGTTTCTCTGACTGCTCGAACTGGGAATCGAACCAAAGATCTCTGGCCGCTGATCGCTTGCATGTTTAGCCAGAGACCTTAGGTTCGATTCCCGGTTGAGGCATTCAAAGAAACTTTTATACAATAGTGATTTGGCCTCATTCGAACTTGGTCCTCTTATTACGATATCTATACCGCTGAAGGACAACCTACACATTTAACAAATAATTGAACAAACGAATTAGGAACACACAATGCCACCATCGTAAAGAAGTTTTATCAGTCTTCTCTGCGTAGCATCGGATGATGCATTCACTTGCAGGGTTGTGAGTTCAAATAAAATACACTTAACTTTTGAGTCTCGTGCATGTTGAAAAAGAGCTTAGTATAATTTAATAAGTTAAAATGATGTCATGATGGTTAGTCATGTGCATTAAATTATTTTTTACCTAGGTTAATCAATGCATGTCGATTGACCACTCTACAAACCTAAGAAGACCAGATTCTCGGTAACCTGCCTGATCCGTGATTGGATAGAAGGTTACACCATCACCCAATTACAGATCGGGGTTGTTACCAAGAATCCAATCCTTCCGTGGTTTCTGAAGTGGTCAGTAGAAACATTCCATGCAGTTTGTTGTCTTTTAATTCAATTACATCAATTCAACATGGCGAGTCTTTTTGTTCCTGAAAAAAGACAGTTGAATGACGTAAACGTGTTTTTACACAAAATTTGGAGAGTTCATTTTATGATTAGCTATATGTGCGCAACATATAATATTAGTTACAGGGTTCACGCGCGTTACTTGATTTCAAATATGATTATCATGATAAAAATAAAATTGACCTTAGCTGTAGACACATATATGCATGTTTCTCACTGTTTTTGCTGCTTGTTTTCCATTTTTTTCCTCGATTCACGTTGACTTTGAGAAACACAAAGATACGGCTAGGAGTTTACGATTATTAGAGCTTTGACATTCTTTTTTAAGGACTTTTAAGAGTCTTTACAACTTTTTTAGCACTTTTTAGGACTTAAATTTGTTGTTTCGAAATCTAAGGAATTTCCAAGTTTTTAAGGACCAGTACGAACTCTACATAAATAACTGAATAGTCTTAAAATTTATTTTCCTTGACTTTACAGGCATTTTCTGGCGTTTTCCCTCACTTGTCGTTTGTCATACTGCACTCATGCATACGTGAAAATTTCCGCGGCACACATGAACGTTTGATATCAACCTTCAATAAATGGGGGTGATACCACTTTTCTGATTGTTTAAATGTTAAAGGTTTAAATGTTGTAAGTAATCTGACTCATCAATTCGAGCCCTTTTGGCTCAATAGTAAGCGCGTCTGGCTTGGATTCAAAAGATTACGGGTTCGAGTCCCGTCTGGAGCCCTGAGTTTTTCCTGAGTATCGAAAACTTGACACAGCCCAAACAGCAAGAAAGAACAAAACTTTGAATTCATACCTTTTCATTGTTGCACTCATTTATGTACAAAAATTCCTCTAAAGATTCTTGTTTTTCTAATCTCCATCCTCTAGGTAGGCTAAGAGAATTTCTTGACGCCTGAAAATAAAATTATATTAACTAGTTATTATTGAACTTAAGTAATCTATTCGTTAGCTGTGTTAATGTTGATGTAGTACTTAAAACAAAAGAATCCCAGATTTTGACCCTGCTATCCAAACGTAAAAATGGATATTGAGGAACACAGTCCGGGCAGTCGTTGATTCTGCAGTGGAAGACCCAGAAAAGGTTTTGATATGGCTTCTCAAATAAATGACAGTACATCAGCCAAAATCATGGCCTAAAATTTCTAGTTCACGTCAATTTGTTCACCTTAGCTGACGAAATAACATTAGATACGCATTCATTCCCCGCTTTTCAACGTTGATCCAGGCAATGATCGTACGACGTTTATATCAGAGCAAAATACGATCAAAGTCACAATAATGAATGGGAACGTCACATATATCATAACTATTTAGGTAAATGACCGGCCACTTTTGACCATCATTGTAGCCAACCTTGCCCCATATTTTGAATCTAGAGTCCTTGTTATTTGATAACAACCGGGCTGCCAAGCCTCACGAATTTATCGTGGGTCTCACAACACTAGCATGTGTCACATGATTTCTTTTACTTGCTTACTATCTCGCGATAAAAAGATAGTCATAGAAATCCATCCAAGGGAGACACTCAAATCAAAACCATAGGGTGTTAAAAGGTATTCTTTTTAGATGGGTCAAAGGGGTGCTAAAAAATAAATTTCTTCCTCTAAGATCAGCGAATTTTCTTTTTCTCTAAGAACAGCGACTTTTCCTTCCCGTAAGCACAACAATTTTTCTTCCTTTGGCACAGTGATTTTTCTTCTTTGAAACACAGCTATCTTCTTCTCCCGTAAGCACCGCGAATTTTTCTTTCAATAAACACAGCTATTTTTTCTTCCTGTTGCACGGCGATTTTTTCTTTCTGTAAGCACGGCGACTTTCCTTTCAGTCAACACAGCAATTTTTCTTCCTCTTAGCACCGCGAATTTTTCTTGCAGTAAATGCAGCGTTTTTTTTTCCTGTATGCACGGCGACTTTTTCTTCCTCTAAGCACAGCAGTTGTTATTCTTGTTAGCACTGCGAATTTTTCTTCGAGTAAACACAGCGATTTTTTCTTCCTGTATGCACGGCGACTTTTTCTTCCTCTAAGCACAGCAGTTGTTATTCTTGTTAGCACTGCGAATTTTTCTTCGAGTAAACACAGCGATTTTTTCTTCCTGTATGCACGGCGACTTTTTCTTCCTCTAAGCACAGCAGTTGTTATTCTTGTTAGCACTGCGAATTTTTCTTTGAGTAAACACAGCGATTTTTTCTTCCTGTATGCACGGCGACTTTTTCTTCCTCTAAGCACAGCAGTTGTTATTCTTGTTAGCACTGCGAATTTTTCTTTGAGTAAACACAGCGATTTTTTCTTCCTTTATGCACGGCGACTTTTTCTTCCTCTAAGCACAGCAGTCGTTATTCTTGTTAGCACTGCGAATTTTTCTTTGAGTAAACACAGCGATTTTTGCTTCCCGTAAGCAAAGCGAAATTATCTGCAGTCTTGTAGAGTTAATTTGATCATTTGTCTTGAATCGTAATATCCTATGCCCATATTAATAATCATACTTTGAAACTGAAGGAACGATACCTTGCCAGCTCACCAAAGGCCATATCATACGATTACTGTTTTAATTTATTTGAAGTCGCTGGTGAATAGCATGAAGTACTTACTAATATTTGCTAGTTTTACTTATCGACCAGAAAATCCTAGAAATTATTATTATTACTATTATAATTATTATCATTATCATTATCATTATTATTATAATTATTATATTGTTCATCTCACGGTTTTTACCGGGACAGTTCGCTATTCAGTTAAAACCTGTAGCCATTAATAGCAAAATGTCTGTCCAACACTTTAGTCAATATCTAGCACCTTTCTTATAATGCGAGCTGACCCCAATAGAGTGGCTTTCTGAGTAACATCCGTTCCAATAAAACATCCCAATTTCCTTATATTTCTTTTTATTATTATTTATTATTATTATTATTATCATTATCATTATTATCATTATCATTATTATCATTATCATTATCATTATTATCATTATCATTATCATTATCATTGTCATCATTATCATTATCATTATTATCATTATTATTATTATCATTATTATTATTATTATTATCGTTATTATTATTATTATCATTATTATTATTATTATTGTTATTGTTATTGTTATTGTTATTGTTATTATTATTATTATAATTATTATATTGTTCATCTCACGGTTTTTACCGGGACAGTTCGCTATTCAGTTACAACCTGTAGCCATTAACAACAAAATGTCTGTCCAACACTTTAGTCAATATCTAGCACCTTCCGTATAATGCGAGCTGACCCCAAAAGAGTGGCTTTCTGAATAACATCCGTTCCTATAAAACATCCTAATTTCCTTATATTTCTTTTTACGCTTCCCGTCATTATTCCCAATTATTATTATTATTATATTATTATTAAAATAATATATATTATATCAATTATTATTATTATTATCATTATTATTATTATTACTATTCTTCTTCTTCTTCTTCTTCTTCTTCTTCTTCTTCTTATTATTATTATTATTATTATTATTATTATTATTATTA
>JBAHVQ010000392.1:2360294-2370480 GCA_036872915.1 Nanipora kamurai | reverse complement strand
AATAAAATGTTTCACTGTTTCAATGTTTCACTGGTGGGTGTTGGCGGAGGTATGCACTCTCTGAGTGCAATGCACTTCTTTAACATAGGCTTGATTTAAACGACCTTAATTTTTGTCGGCATTACCATTGATATAAAAACAGAACTCCAGACCATGCTATCAGCAACGGCCTCAGTAGCTCAGATGACAGAGCACTGCCCAGCTGCACTAGAGTTGCAGGTTTGCGAGTAAGATTCCTAGCTAGAAATCCAAGAGTTACATTTTTCGAACCGGTTCCCGTGGAGCCTTAAAATGTAAGATCCATGCACTCGAAAATTTACATTCACTTTACACAGACTCCATTAAACGAGAAAAAAATTAACGTGGCATTTCAATACGTAGATACAATTTATCTTTACAATTATTATTCAATTCATCCAAAATGTGGCATAGGGATTGGAATTATTAAAGTAATTATTTCTACAATCCTAGAAACACAGCTGTCATGGACAGATATCAGTATGCTGTCCTTTGTCTCAATTAAATGCAATTAGTAATTCCACGATTTCAGCTAAGACATTTATCAAGGAACATCAACCGAAAAACTAAGGAATTTCACTGATGTGGTAAAAAAAGGAAGAAATTCTCTTTAAATATGATAGTTAATATATTTTTTTTCCAATTTCTACAGTAACGATGTTTGT
Organism: Nanipora kamurai; assembly: GCA_036872915.1. Taxonomy (NCBI): domain Eukaryota; kingdom Metazoa; phylum Cnidaria; class Anthozoa; order Scleralcyonacea; family Helioporidae; genus Nanipora; species Nanipora kamurai. Next base: position 2,369,797 of record JBAHVQ010000392.1, on the reverse strand, counting down.
AGGTTGGCAAAACCTGTTGTAATTATTTCTATCAACCTGTCTAATTTCGTAGGATTTTGTACCAATGAAATACCTAATGTCGCAAAATGTGGTTTCTGAGTTTTAACGTCACAGTTATTTCATTTGCATATCCTTCAAAGAGAATATATTCAAGGATTGTTTGGCGAACATTTTGACCGATAACCTGAACATATCGTTTCAGCCTTAGGGGGACACTTTAGTTTAGTCTAGTTTAGTTTAACACTTTAGTTTGCAACCGTGCATATAAACTCGGTTTTAATGATTGCAAATTGGCTGCCTAAACTGATTTCAATAGATTTTTAAAAGATATTTGAATAGATTAAAAAAATTATAATTACTTTTGAAAATTCTGCAAATGAAAGGGTTAAGCTCATTCTCCATTTCAGCATTACCCTAACATACCATCTTTCTTTTGTCTTAAAGTCATTAGTTATGCACGAACACTTAGAAGAAACAAAGAAAACACTACATTTCGGTACGGTACAACTGAGGTTGAAAGCGGGCTTTACAGTATGTCCCAGCAAATCTTATTTATCCTTAATAAGTATTTATGTCCAAGCAAACCTTATCTATCCTTAATATGTAACGTCGCTCAATTGCAAACAACTCCAGGGAAGTCAACACCAATGGGCTGTTTACACGGGTGAATTTTTCGACACTTTTTCGCATCCTGAAGCATGCATAATTGTCGAAACAACCGGGCCATATTTGCTTTGATGCACAAATGGTTTAGTACAATAGTTCGCATGCATCAGAACAATAAAAATTGCAAAAAAACATCACTTGTGTAAACAGCAGTGTTTCCAGACTGGCCTTATCAACACAAATTACACAAGAACATTTCAACAAGACACATTCTCCCAAACTTCAGTCCCATCTATTCCATTTTAACTATTTAATTTCAAAGTGGAAACCAGGAAAAACACTCACATCATTTTCACTATATGCCCGAGGTGGTTTCCAGCTTGTTTCTTTTGTTTTAGTGTTGACATAATATGAACGTCCTGATCTATCATCAACTTCGACCATCCATCCTGGAGGTAAAGTGGCTGATTTTGGTCGGCTAAATTGTGACTGTTCTCCTGATGAATGGTGGCGCCTTCTAATTTTCTACAAATGAAAACAAAAAAAAGTTGTGTCACACCAACCAGTCTTAGTGATAAATGACTTGGTTTATTAATTTTGATTAAAGATCACGCATATACAAAATTCAGCAATTGTTTCATCACACAATTTTAATGTGCTTAATAATCATGTTACAAAGAATTTAAGAACATTAAATAATTTGAGTAATATTTTCAAAGTCTAGCATTCTGGTTTTTAACCTGTGCAACATTTTAGCAATATTTTCTGGATTTTTTAGAAACATTTTTTACACATCCATGTTTTTTACACATTCACGTTTTGAATAACTATGCTGTGACCTCATTTCTTCTGTACTAACAACAACTTTTTATTTCTACAGAATGAATAGCCTACGCAATATTTGTCTCAAACAACAACTTACTGGCTTCTCTTTCTTCTTACTGGCTTCATATGTTTGTAAATTTCTGCTGGCTGTCATTTATTTCACTATTCTACAGCTTTCATTATACTTATGTTTATCAAGAACACAAAGATCTGGCAACTGACTGCAACTTGAATGATCAGTTTAACATATTTGTATTACAAATTACAGAAACCAACAATGTGAGGCTCAGGACAAGAAAATCATGTCACGATTTACAAGCAAAATGTTGACAAATCCATCTGCCATGCCCACCAAAATTTTTTGTAGTTACACTAGGCCCATACATTGGGAGTTTTGGATGGCCAGTTTTGAAATCCTGGCTAAAAGCTTGCATGGCAATGTCTTAAAGAACCAGGTGTTATCTATACAAATGTCAAGTGAAACAATATCAAAAACAATATCATTTTTACTTGCCATCAATTCTGTTTAAATACTAAGGTTACATCATCTGATAGCATGTTTATTTCATCAAAATTCTCACTGGATGATGAATTTTTTAGCTATGTTTCTCACATTTGGTGTGTACTATGATAAACAAATATAGAGGTTAAAAATTTCAACAAAAATACCATACTCTGAAACCTGTAGTTGCTACCATATTCTTTTTAAATAATGGCACCCTTACATGTAAGTGCCAAGAGAATTTGGCAGTTCTGATAAGTTGTTTAAATGCTGAATCTTTTAGTGATATTTTGTATTCCTGACATGCTGTGCATGCAACTCTGGTATCTAAATATTCCATATAAACTTACAATAGTGATTTATAACACTTACTGTTTACAGTCTTGCATACATTAGTAATCAACATAAACAGAGGGTTGCATAGGCAGTTTCAGCAGAAACAGTAAAAGGGTTGTTGATTGCCAAAAAACACATTAACAAGTAACCAACATTTCCAGTGATGGAATAAAAAACTTTTTCTGACACTAACTCTTTTCAGACTGTGACAACCCCTCGGCCTTTTAAAGAATCCATACTACGTAAAAATAAATTTTTAGGTTGAGGAGTGATGTGCTTTTTAAGACCCAACCTGGACCAGTTGCCAAATATACAACTCTATGGGCCGCTGACTGGGAATGGAATCCATGATTCTGCAAATCTAGTGCTGTGCTCTGCCAGTTGAAGGCTGATGCTGAGAATATGGTCACAAATTCTGTATACATATTGTAAATGGTGATGCCTGTGGAGTAAAGGGTATTTTCAAGTAATATTTATTGGAGTTCCATTTTTCCCACCCTGACCAGGTTGGGTCTTAAAATATATAATTCATTCCCACAAAAGTTTACCTTCATTAAATATAGATCTATCTTTTTTAACATTAGTAAGTGTAAGTGCCTACTATTTGTTAAATATGCCCTTAAAATTTTGCTCTGGCTAATGCCAGACAGTTTTACTTCTTAACAGGAAACATACCTTCAAGAAAGAGTTAATATAACATCAATAAAAACTAATAACAATAATTCTAATTTACTGTTTCAATCTGGCATAGTAGTGGTTCCTAGTCAGGGGCACTACTAGGGACACTACTAGCAGCAAAGATCTTTTTAAACTTGATTTATCTGTCTAGCATAATTTATCTCAAGAGACATACTTAATTAACACAATAAGCAGCAAACTGCATAATCTGGGTCACATATTTTGGTAATTATCGCATTTTGTAAACCATAAGTCTATTTCTGAAAGTTTATTATGTCTATTTAAACTCTATTATTATCCATTAACTCTTTTACTGCTACATCTCTCCCTTTGATAAGTAAAATCATCTAGCATTAGAAAGGGTAAAATAACAAAAGTCCCCAGTGGCAGGGGAGGAGTTAAATAAATCCATTTCTTACTCAATTATTACCAGACTTCAATTATTTGGGTATATCAAAATGTAAACTTTACCTTTCACACCCTATTTGCCCAAACTAAACATATCTGCATTTGAATTAAAAACTAAGAAGGTGTGACAGAGTAGTGTGAAGCATGTGTTTCCTCTTAAAATTAATTATAACTGTAATAAGTGACCTAGTAAACGGCCATTAAGAGCCTCGATGATTAAGTACGTGCAAAGTCAAATTCTTTGTTTGCTTGGATAAACCGGAAAAGACAAATGATTCCTCCTGAAAGTGAAAATGGTCTATGTAAAAGAAAATCAACGAAAAAAACCAAAACAATTTCAATGCGTTTTTGCACCGCACAATATTTCTCTGAAAGCACTGTGTTAACCGCTTGACGTCATTGAACAGCGAGTTCATAGTAAACTGACCATTAATAACAAGGAGTACTTTTATGTAAAACTTATGTAAAATAAGACAACACAAGGAAGCATAAAGAAGGTCACTTTCTTTAGAATTGCTCTAACAAAAGCTTAAACTCGCTATCAACCAGATTCATCTAGAAGTATATTTTAATAAGCTTTACTTAGTAGGTTCAGTATATTCTAAACGGAATTAATCGAAATCTTGATAAGTCTAAACGTGACCTCTCACAAATCTAATAATCCTTGTTATTAAAACTGTTTCTTCGGAAATTAACTGTCGATTAAGAAGCAAAGTTATAAAGTTCTATCATGCTTTATGAGATCCGCTTTTAACCGATGATTTACTTGGTACAAAAACAAAATACAATGTTTATTTACTTTTCTACTTCTTAGTACTCTTACCTCTTTCACATTCCGCGGGATGTTTTCATAGATCCCCTCTGAATCATTTCCTCTGAACAGCGTGGACTGCTCAGTCCCTAACGTCTCCTTTTCTAAGTTTTCTTCATATTCTGGGAACGAGCTTTCGGAAGAAGGAGACAAAGTATTAGGTTCTCCTTGGCTATTCAAACTCTCCGACGATTCGTCTTCGCCGTAGTCGAACGACTCGCACATGTAATTCGCTGGAACGTAAAAATCCTCATTATCCTTCCGAACATGCCACCAGTCTTGAGTAGATTTTTCTAATAGTACAAAAGAGTCACCAGCTTGAAACGAAACTTGCTGTCCACCTTGTATTTTATATGAATAAGAATATAATGCTTGCACAATAGTTGTCTCTTCCTGGGTGCTTGATCTGTCGACCACCACCTCAATCGCGCCATTTTCGTCCGTTTCGTACATGTGGGAAACGATTGTTCTGAGTTGTTTACACAGGGAGAACCGCCCGCTCGAAATTTCCAAACGATGTCGTTACATACTACATAAATCCAAATTTTTGACTGTTGACTTTCCCCCTACACATGACGTGCAATAAAAGAACTTGTTGGACTACAAGAGACATTGATGTACTATTGTGAACATTTTTACAATTTAGGGATCATTAAATAATTTACACACTCAAGTCGTGGGAGGTCTTTGCGTAATGGCCTTTGGTACAGATAGATGATAGGTGTAAGCTTTTTATGCTTTAATATATAACAACTGTGTGGACATGAAACAAACGGACCCATTTTTGTCTCCGTTTTCTGCCCAGAACGTAAAAATCGTTGCTAGCAATAAGTATATGAGCAATCTTGGGCCGAAGCCTGCGTTCTGTTTCGAGTACCCCACGGACCGAAAGCTCTTGGACAATCCATTACCGGAACCACTTTGATTAGCTAACTATAATTGAATTAATTCCTAAACATTCCGCCGGATGTATGTGTTTTGTCACCAAACAACCAAATGTTTTGCACTCAAAAATTTATGTAAGATAGAAGTGCATACTCGAAAAAAGGTTGGTAATGCCAAGTATTAGTCTGTTGTCACTTTTTAATGTCACTCAAAATTACAAGAAATTTTACATTTCATCGTTTTGCGTTGGCGGTGGAAGCGAAGGAGCGTGGATTCACTGTCCCCCAGCCCAATAATTTTATCAGGGGGCTGGTCCCACCGATAACTTCAGTCGTTTCGATTAACTTGTTTTTTAAAAAATGCGTTTAAGGGATAAATTAAAAAACGGATAGACCGAAGGCAAAATATCCGCATTAAATGCAGTATCTAGTTGCTATTAGGTTGGAATTTTCCAATCTAGATCAGTTAAAAATTTTTATAATATCGAAAAATTTTGCAAGTATCAAATGTTCCTCTACATCGTACCTTTAACTACTTTTTTCCAGCAAATTTTGCCCGAAAAATTCTCCAGAATACATTCAACTCACGCCAATGACGCTCAGGTGGACACGCTTCGGCTGATACCGTCATAGCATACCCTCAAATAATTTCTATCTTCCGTCGTCACTATTTCGATGCGAACTTGTGTACAATAATTGTACAATAAAGATAATGGCTTAAAACTTTCAAATTGTCATGAGAAAAAATGTCGAGTGAAAATTGAAATATTTCATGTAATAATTTTACGACCGTTAGGTCGCTCGTCCCAACGTCATATAAATACAGGGAGTCTCAAAAAATGTATACACATTTTCAATATTTATTAATACAATGTTAATTCAATTAAGATGCATCCAAGACTTAAAATTCAAATTAAAAAGGACAGATGTGTAATTATTTTGAGCTATTGCACGTGTTCAAACTGATAGTCATCCTGGGCCAGACACTGATGACAAAGCAGTTCAATAGAGTTGCAAACAGCATTAAGCAGTTCATTTGAGATTTGGGTGCATTCTTTTTCAATGGCTGCTTTCATCTCATCGATTGTTGCCGGTTTTGTGCGAGAAACATTATCTTTAAGGTGTCCCCATAAGAAAAAGTCCATTGGCGTAAGTCTGGTGAATTAGGGGGTATTCGGTGCTACCTCTTCACCGAATCCATCTGTTCGGCAGATTTTTATCAAGATAGGCCCTTACATCACGATGGTAGTGGGGAGGTGCTCCATCTTGCCGAAAGTAAAAGTTCTCCTCATTCCCAAACACCTCGCGAATTACAATTATACATCTGTCCTCTTTAACTTGAATTATAAATCTTGGATTTTTCTTAATTGACATTGTATTAATATATATATATAATATATATAATATATAATATATATATATATATATATATATATATATACAGGGTGTCTCAAAAAATGTATGTATATATATAAATTCTTATTGTCTTGGTCCCACAGTGCTCAATACTTGGGTAGAGCTTAATATAGTAAAATATCAGACCAAAGTTTGGTAGAAGAGTGTGGTAACGATAGAGAAGTAAATAAATAAATAAAACTATATTGGACCACTCACTTTGCACAAACGTTCTCGCTTTTATTTAAGCTCTTCAGATGCTGAATTAAATACTGAGTGGTCTTATTATTTACATTTATACAGTTGTGGTCAAAAGTTTACATACACCGTATTTTGTGTGATGTATTTGCAATATGTGGATAAAAGGTGAAGCAAAACAGAACTACTGCATATTCATAATCAAAACAAACAACAGAGTTATTCACACAATGATTTTTAACACACTTTATTCATTATTTTAACAACTTGAAGGACAAGTTTGTGAATTGACTAGGTCAAAAGTTTACACACAATGGGCGCGGTCATGACTAATACTTAGTTGCGTGGCCTTTAGCCTTCTGAACCGCAATTAAACGCTTCTGATAACCATTCACAAGTTTTTGACAGAATGCTGGTGTGATGTTTGACCACTCTTCCTGGCAGAATTCATGAAGGTCATGCAGATTTACCGGTTGTCTGGCACGAACTCGTCGTTTCAACTCGGTCCACAAGTTTTCGATCGGGTTAAGATCTGGGATTTGGGAAGACCATTCCAAAACCCTAATCTTCTTTTAGTTGAGCCATTGCGAGACTATTTTAGCTGTATGTTTCGGATCATTTTCATGTTGGAAGGTCCATCTCCGACCAAGATGAAATTTTCTGACTGATGGTTGGAGATTGTTCTGAAGAATTTTCTTTCTTTGAAGAAGTAATCTTCTTTCTTCATGATTCCATCTACTTTGGCGAGCTCCCCTGTTCCACAAGAAGCAAAGCAACCCCACAGCATAATGCTCCCACCACCATGCTTTACAGTCGGTATGGTGTTTTTAGGATTGAATGCTTCTCCAACTTCCCTCCAAATGTACTTCTCGTCATTATGGCGAAAAAGCTCTATTTTTACTTCATCAGACCACAAAACGTTATTCCAAAAATCATCTCCTTTATCCATATTCTCACAAGCATATTTCAGTCAAGCTTGGAGATGCCTTTTTTGCTGTAGAGATGCAAAACTCGCTTGTCTGTAGACAAGGACACCTGCGTTCCTGCACCTTGCATTTCGCGACGAACATGCTTTCTCGTTAGTTTTGGATTGCTGCGAATCATCCTGACCAATTTTCGCTCAGCAGTAGCAGATAACAATGGTTTTCTTCCCGACCTTGGTAAGGTGTGAATCATCCCAACGGTTTTGTATTTGCGTACTATTGTGGCAACAGATTGCCTAGGAATCCTTTATCGTCTCGAAATCTCTCTTAAAGACGATTCCGTTTTGTGGAAATCGACTATACGTTACCTAAGTTCTATGCTGTGCTCTTTAGGCTTTCCCATCATCATCCTTTGCAAATGAGTTGCAAATGACCACAGTTCATTCGTATTTATAAGCCATGCAGCAGGGAAAATCCCAGTAATATTCCCGTAATATCACACGATAAGCATCTATTGTTTATAGGATTTATATTAAGGGATTATATAAAAAGTATTTTTTCTTTCGCCTGCGTTTTACAGCATCACGGTCATGACTCACGTGAATTGTATGCAAATTTTTGACCTAGTCATTTTCTGCTCATTCTTCTGTTATTGGTGAAAAATTAGGTAATTTTGTTTCTAACGTTTAGCATAAACAAATTATGTATTTGTTTTCATTATCTAGATAAACTGATATATTTTTCTATCGTCCTTTGCAAACAAATAGCTACTATGTCGGTCAACATGCACTGTATGCAAACTTTTGACCACAACTGTAGGTTCTGTCATCTAAGGTTTAAGGTCGTTCGATACCTCATTAAGCTATTATTATTCAAATACATAATGTAAATAATCGATGACTCATGACGTTGGTATTAACTCAATTGGCATAATAATAGCTTAATGAGGTATCGAATGACGTTAAACCTTAGACGACAGAACCTATAAATGTAAATAATAAGTCCATTCTGTATCTAATTCAGCACCTAAAGAGCTTAAATAAAAGCGAAAACGCTTGTACAAAATGAGTGGTCCAATATAATTTTCTTTCTTTATTTATTTATTTATTTCTCTATCGTTACCACACTCTACATTTTTTCTGTACGTTCTACTTGTGTTTCGTAGTTAAGACCTGACACGTTATATATATGGCAACGAATATATTTTAAGATAGATTTTAGTTATATATGGCAACGAATATATTTTAAGATAGATTTTAGTTATCCACTCCGCCTCTTTTAGTGCTGAGCACTCTAAAATCTTCTACCAATATACTATATTTGCCTGGTGTATATGTATGATATTGATAGGGATCAAAAACCTTTTTTAAAAATTTTATTTCGTCAACGTTTCTGGAATCAGTCCCTTCATGAAGATGCAAGTTTACAAGACGATAAAAGTCTTATTTATGCATAAAATACTACTTAATAATCTATTAAGCTATGAAAAACAATTTCTTAAATTTAAACCAATAGGGACAAACGACTTAGTAGTAACAACTACAAGTTTTAATTGAATTACAAATTGCATTACGACCCCCAGCCCTCGACCCAGAAACGTCGTAGAAGCAGAAATGTAACTTGGTTCAATCCGCCATATAGCTTGAACGTCGCTACCGACATCGGCCACAAGTTTCTGAAGGCAGTTGATGAATGCTTCCCACGAAACAATCCTCTCCATAAGCTATTCAACCGCAACATCGTGAAGCTAAGCTACAGTTGTATGCCAGATGTGCAGAGTATTATCGCCTCGCACAACAAACACATTCTGAAGCAAGAAGAGCAGAAACGCAATGATATATATATATATATATATATAACAGTAATAAAGTTCTTATGAAGTAACTTGTGTTTTCATCATTACTGTTATATCGCTCTGCGTTTGCATTGAGCACTCT
>JBAHVQ010000392.1:2320474-2347985 GCA_036872915.1 Nanipora kamurai | reverse complement strand
ATCTATCTATCCATCTATCTATCCATCTATCTATCCATCTATCTATCCATCTATCTATCCATCTATCTATCCATCTATCTATCCATCTATCTATCCATCTATCTATCCATCTATCTATCCATGTATGTAAATACGTTATATCATTCACACGGCTTCTAGGTAGACCAGAGCTAAAATTCTTTTGTAATTTTATTCCAGATAGAATTACCGTGGTTAAATAAAAATCAATCAATCTATCTATCTATCCATCTGTCTATCAGTCTATTCATCTGTTCATCAATCTATCCATTCATTTATTTATTTGTTTAAAATTATTCAAGAACGGTAGCCCGTCCGAGCTTCTAAATCTCTGATTTTCAAAGGGGGGCAGCATCTCTCTATGGATATAATGAATCTAAACCTACTATAATGTTATATGCTATCAATATACCATACAATGCTCACATCGCTAACTAACAAATGAAAAGGGAAAAACTGTTATTTAAATTTAATAGAAAAGAATTCGCCAGTTTGTACTCTACTTGGGGTTTTACCTGAAAAGTGAAAATTTTTCTAATTTTTTTTTATTTCTCTTCATATATTCCCTGTATGTTCTTTTTTAAGGTAGCAAACTCAGATTTCCAATATTTATAGCTTGAAACGTCGAAATATGGAAAAAGGTGGCGACGAAATTTTCATTTTCAAACTGGAGTCGTCTCAAAAATTTAAATTATAACAGTGAACATCAAAAACGTGCATAATGGTTCCGCGTTCTGTGTATAATTATTTGTTTATTTCACAGAACGGATGGTTAGGGTTAGAAACATGGAAAATCAACGGACTAAAAGACAATATTACGCTACTTCCATATAATTTTACAGATAACACCAATAACATAAACAGAGGCCAACACTGCCCTGAAAACTACTCTGGATTACATTATGGGTATACTTTTGGAAAATTCTACACCAAATAAATAAACTAGGACACTTATACAGAGTCTAATGTGGGGTCAAAAACACAAACCCAAACTTATCCTAGGCGACAGACTTATTATATTTCAATGATATGCCAGTCTAAATTTTTTACCAATGCACCAGAACAGAGCACAACAGATAGCAGAGGCTACTGAGACCGGCACTTGCATGCAGAATTTGCATGCAGCACTTGCCATGGTGCGTGCAGGAAAGGGGAAGTTTCCACGCAATCATGGGCTAATTGTTTGGCGTTGGATGATATCTAATTTTTTTTATTTATTTATTTAAACTTATTTAAAAACGGTAGCCCTTCAGCGCTCTAGCCTACATACATATATAATTAAAAATGCTGATTTTCAAGAGCCCGTTTACATACACAGATATATCTACAATGCAACTAAAAATATTAACAACTAAGTTACTTCTAGCTATAGTATTTACATTAAAAGTGTTAAAAGTGTTTCTATGCCAGCCAAAATTATGCTGATGGGTATTATGATCTCGTCAAGTTATTATAACAATTTTTAATAATTAATATAATAATTCTGAAAGACTTGAGACCGTTGGAATTAAGATTAATAAGTCTGCGTCTCCCTTTCATGAAGCTTGTTGGACTGCTAAGACGAGGACAAAAAGCAATCCATGGCAGTGCGGTCGATGTACCAAGCAAGCTACAGTCGATCACCTTCTTGCTACCAAGACCTCCAGAAACTGCCGAACTTGTGGCACTAAAACTGAAGAGAAAACTTGAATAAAGTTTTGAACTTAACATAAAACTTGAAGAATACATTCAAGAATACTTTCGACCAAAATGGGTGATAGAGGCTCTCTGCTGTTGCAACAGAACAGCCATCTTTAGAAAGACATCACCATCTGCCAAGACTGGAAAAGTCACTGGGAAGAAGACGATCGACGCTTATATGTGGGATACAATCACTGAAGTGTCTGAGGAACAGATGGAAGTGGACGAATGCCAAGAAAGGCTACTTTTAATGGCCCTAACGAATGCAGTGCATCTAAATCTGCAACTCTCGCATCGCCTCCACCAGGTGGAAATTACTACCTGTTATTGGAGTATCTAGCAATAAGACACAATTTAAAGATCCAGGATGTGCCTGGAGATGGAAGTTGCTTTTTTCATGCAGTATCCATCTATCTTCGTACAGCTGGTGTACAGGTCATCAGCGGACCAGAAATTCGAGCGAAACTGACTTTTTCGACACGACCGAGGAGCAGCATAGCTATATCGGATCCCTTGAGCTTCGCAATTCTTCCGATACAGACGTTGCTACTTCACTCAGCTACGTAGAACAGTAGCAGCTTCAAGAGTTTGAGTTTTATATTGATCAACTGAGAAACGGTTAATGGGCAAACAACCTGCACATGCACGATCAATGATTCTGTCTAACATAGTGCACCAGCAGGTAAACGAAATTGGAAGGTGCGCTGCTGAGGCACTAGGATAGGCACTGAGTCAAAGTACAAAGTACAAAGTCGACTGCCACAAATCTTAACGGCATTAATTGGGAAGGTCGATATATTCAGTGACCACCTTTCCGAATTGAGGTAAATAAAAGCCAGTGTATACCATGAACAATAAGTTAAAATCAAGCAAATAGAAGCTAGAAAAGGAGAGAGAGCTCATGAAGGTCTTATTCACGGACCTCGAAACAAGCTTTGTTGATGACATCGACGAAGCGGCCCAGCAATGTCTTGAAGTGAAAAAATCCACAGTAAAGGAAATTAACTAATAATAATAATGATGATGATGATGATGATAATGATGGTGTTGATGATGATGAAGATGATGATGACAAGGTTGGAATTAGCGGTTCGCAATTCGCAAATTGCGAATAGAATATCACATTTTGCGAATGTTAAATCAAAGATTTTGCGAATGCTGCTTTGCTAGTAGTCTGAAGAATCGCAGTGAACGCAGTCGCATGAATCGCAACTGTTGTATCATTACGATTCACTCACTGGAGACGCAACAGTCGCCACAATTCAAGTTCCATTACGTCGCAATAGTCACTACGAATGCCGGCCCGTTGCACTGCGATATCTGGTTTCTGTTGAATTGTAATAAGAATCGCAGTAATCACAATCGCAAGAATAGCCATAGTTCCTTCTTCAGAGAATGAGAAACATTAAAGTCGGAAATAGTTTTCCTATTCTAGCAAACAGCTTTCCATCAAGCCGCCGCAATGCTTATGAGCCGTGTGAACGATTTGCTAAGAAACAGCTTTCTCGACAACAAGTCACCAGGAATTAAAGTCCAAAAAATTAAATTCTTCTAAAACAGAGTCATCTAAACGTTAGCTTTGGAATAAACTTTCGGGTCCTCTGGAAAGGAAATGCAATGCCGAAATGTAGAGGAAAATTTTGCGAACGCATTCGCAATACCTAATTCGAACCCTGGATGATGATGATGATTATGATTATGATTGAACGTATGACAACTGACAAAACTCGCCAAGTGTTTTTCTAGCTATATCGAATATTTTGTTGTTGTTTTGGTCACCAGGCGTCAGATATATATGTACTGAAAAAATACCGTTGATCAGTTCGGAGTGATTAAATTAAACAATAATAATAATTATAATAAAAATATTCTGGATCCAAATGCTAATCAGGACAATCGACCAAAAGTTAATGATTTGGTGGTCTTCAGTTACTTATTATTTCATTCACACATAAACAACAATTGAGCTGTCAAGTTCCTATTGTTTATTGTTATTTTTTTCATTTAATTAATATCTAAATCTTAACATTAATATGCATTCCACAAACAAACAACATGTCAGTTCCACTGTTGTTTATTTATACAATGTCATAGACCAAGGACCGATTGCTAAATATATACCTGACTTTATTAACCTAGTTCGATGGCTTTACAATAAGGGAACGTACATTTAGTACATATGCAAAAAAGTAAAACGCAAAGAACAATAGAAACGATGTCATAATAACAATACCCTTTATTTCCCTTCTACTAAGCGGATGGCCCTTTAGATACGGACCGAGAACCTGTAACTTAATACTGTAAAGCACAAGGAAAAACTGTTAGTAAGATGTCTATTATACGGGTTTTTGTAGTATTTAAAAAACGAGTGGCAGTGTTTTATCTGATATAAAACACAACGCGACAGCTGAGTGTTTAGATCTGATAAAGCATGTACTACGAGTTTTTTGGATGGCTTCAAAAAGGAACTGCTCAACGCGCTAAGACGCGAAGAAAGTTTGAAAATTAATATTTTCTAAGCCGAGAAAATTCGACGAGAAAAACGCGCGTATCTTTCTCACATATAGGGATACGACACGGTTATGATCTTCCTTTGTATTTTCCTCATGAACTCATGAATTTTTGAGTTTTTATAAAAACGACAGTTTTTAGTGGCAGTCCATACCACAAGTTACGCACCACAAATTGACCAGTCACAGCGTGCGAGATTACCTGCCCATATAATAAAGGTTAACATTAAACAACCCGCTGGCGGAAGTATGCAGTCTCTTTGTGCGCTCTAGTTTAAAAATGTTTTCGCCCAGCTTGACTAAAATCCGGGTCACGATCAGTTACTCCACCATGTAAACAACAACGCTGAAATATCGTGTTGTTTCGACTTGTGGATTCATTGAAAAGTCATCGGCACATCGACAATCAATCGGACTTTCCATGATGTCCCTTAAGTCAGTTGCATCTTTGGAACTTTATTTCTACGAAGCAGTACCTTGATGTAAAACTACGCCTCGGCACCATCACAGCGTCTCTCGCAAATGAGACACATTAACACCCCGTGATATTACTGGTACAAATCATTCACGAGCTCTGTCATGTTTTATATGAGATTTCAACCAATTTTACCTCTGTAGCGGTAACTTAATTTTAAAGCGGTTTTTCTCGGACCGCATAAATTCAGACTTTGAGAAAAGATATCTCAACAAGAAATTAAATTTTTAATCTGAAATTTTCAGGATTGCTAACTCTATAAAAGTCAACTGGGATGAATGGCGCAGATAATTCCTAGAAAAGAAATTATCAAAAGAATAATTTCACGTTTTTGACAATATTTATTTGTGTAATTTTAGAGAGGTATTGTGGCTTGGCAATTTGAAATTTTAAAAAGTCCGTTATTCCTTCGAGAAAGCAATCAATTTAGTTCACAGTAACACTGAAACAACATGTTTTATTTAAACCTTCTCGTAAAAATCTTGTCTCAAATACACATTGGTCATGCACAGCATGTGCGTGTCTAAACCTGGTGTCAAGTTACCATTGGCAACACACCATTCCAGTCTATTTTTGTTGTAACCTCGGCCCATCTGCTTTTCAATGATAGTACGTCAAGGTTTTGATTAAAATCACGAAGGTTGCAAACCGATAATAAAATCTCCCACTTACAGGTAAACCTCCGCCTTAAATATCTGCTTTCTTCTACCCAATCATTCATCTCAATCATTCAAGTGTTGCTGAGGATACTTCTTTGGCTTTCCGTTTTCTTGGAAGATTCTTTCATCACATTCCTCCCGAATAGCTAATCGTTTTCTTTAGGAAATTTATGTATCGCGGAGAGGTTGTAGTTCGCAAGAGCCTGACAGATTTTTCTGAAAATTTAGCACGTAATAAAATTAGACAAAATAAACTTGACGTCTGGGTTTGAAGGGTTTTTTCAAGGGTTTGAAGTTCTCGAGCTTCAGTAAGATCTGTCACTGGTGGTTTCATGGGGGTTGCACGAAGCAAAAAAAATTGATGAGAAGTTGAAAAGTGAGTGCTGCACACACGCTACGAATGTAGAAATTGGTTATAGCGCTTTGATTCTTGAAGAATGGTATAGTCAGGATAGGCAATTGACAATTAACAGAATTTTACTCGTTTTTAACTTGGACAAAGTTCCTCAGCAGTTTCGACGAAACTAAAAAAAAAGAGCCATCGTTAAATATCGTCTTCCTGTGTAATCTTGTTCTTTTCTCTTTGATCGGGACTCCGAAAGAGCTAATCAGAATGTCTTCTACAAATAGTCAGAGATATGTCGTCCTTTGCTTATCCGTTTTTCGTGCCATGTCGAATTTTTTTTACTATCTTGGCCCACCGTCCCACCTCCTCCACAGTGTCAAGTTGCCTACATGATTCTATCATAAATTTTGTACGAAATAAATTCTCTCTTGAAACGAAATTGGTAACCCAGCAGTGGGGATTGAACAACCCGACACCCCCTCGGCTAAGACACAAAGCCCGGAAGCCAGAAATGGTGGTCCTGTGGTCACCAACGCAGTCGCTTCTCCCATATCAGCCATCTTGGCTTTTCTTTTTCCAGTCAGTGAGCGGCCAGCCTTCGATTTATGATAGAGTTTACTAGGTTCAACCCCTTACAATTCGGTGCGAGGGTTACAAGGCCTTTTTAGGGTTATTTAAAACTGATTGTAGTAATATTTGCTTAAGGTAACCAATGTTGCGGTTCCAAATAATTGATTTTTTAACCCATTCTTTGCCGACGGAACCATAAAGCCCGTGCCTCTGTAAATTGTCTGCTAGACATGCATATCTAATTGTGATAAAGAGAGAGTTAAGGATGGAATGGACTAAATGACGATGTAAACTTCTTGTAACCTGCATGTAGTCAGTATAATAACTTTTAGGAGCAACTCTGATGGAGTCATGCAGAATTTTAGCATGAAACATCTGTTTAACAGAGGATTGTACTTTTTGCTTCGTGATCCTTGATCTTTTATTTTTCATTTGGGATGGTAATTGACATGTCTATCTCGGCTTGATGGTCACCTGTTCCCAGCTTTTCATGAATGTTTACTGACTTATACTTCTTTTTTACCAAAGGCCAAAGGAAAGATTGTGGTGTTTAATCAGCCATGGGTAAGCTATCGAGTATCAGTCGCATATCGAGAAAACGGTGCTTATGAAGCAAGCAAAGTTGGAGGTGTAGCTTCCCTGATAAGAAGTGTAGCTCCATTTTCAATTAATAGTGCACATACCGGATGGCAAGTTTACAAAAATGGTACTGCAAAGATTCCTACAGCTTGCATAACAATAGAAGATGCTGAAATGTTGTCCAGGATGGCAGCAAGAGGGGACAAAATAGTTATTCATTTATACATGGGGGCAAGAAACTTACCTCCAGTTTCATCAAGAAATACTGTGGCAGAAATTGTAGGAAGCTCGTTACCTGACGAGGTTAGCAATGATTTGTTGGTAAATTTGATAAAGCTGGCAGTGAGAGTGTATTAGGTATTTGTTTCTTCAAAGCGAAGTGGATTAAAACAAACAAACTATTGGTTGATTTGTTTTGTTCCTGATAGCTATTGGAAGTTTTAAAAATAATACCTTATTACATGAAATTTTCGGTAGACGTTAATTTCGTGCTTTTCGTGTTAAAAAAAATTGCGAAATTAAGGTGTCGCGAAAAAAGAGTATCGCGAACATATAATGACGCGAAAATTAAGCGACTGGCATTATGTCAAAGGATAATTAATTTATATAATTATGTATTTTTATTTATTATTTATTTATATTTATTTTTTTATTATTTTGGTTTTATTATATTTTATTTTTATATTTTATTATTTTTAATTATTTACTATATTTATATAATATATATATTCATAATTTTATTTTTTTAACTTTAAATATTGTATTTACATATTTTTATTTTATTTTTATATTATATTTATATATATTTAATATTTATTTATTAGTATATATTTTCATTTATTTATTACATAAATTTATAATTTATATAATAATTTATGCCTAATCGGGTCGGTGAATTTTTTCCAACCCAGGTAGATAAAAAATGTACCCAGCTGCAAAAGTGAATATATCCAAAAATCACCATGAGATTATTAAAATTATTATTGAAATCGTGAAATTAATGTGTCGTGAAAATTTCATGTGATAAGGTAAAGTACCGAGCTTTCGAACTCAACGATTTTCAACACTGACGATGTACGTTTAAGTCCGAAAGCTCGGTTGATTATTTTTATCACCTTCTAAAATCTAGCAGAGACAGACATTGGACAATGAAACAATCTACGTACAAACTTGTCTTGAACATTGATTGTTTTGTTTCAACGCACGTTGGACAACTGTAGTTTTGATCTAATATGCATGTTACTAAATAATTGCATAATTTCTGTTTCTGGGGACAAACACACGTTTTCCACCTATTCACGTGGTAGAGTGACGCAATTCTGTTACCCCATTAATAACGTCATTGAACATTGATATGTAGTTGACACACCGAGACTCCCAGACTTGCAACACACATGTCACACAATCATAACGAACCAAAACACAAATGTAATCTTAGACCGTGTAGCTCATAGGCTGGTGTGTCTTATTGGCTATCTGAAGCAAGGGCGCGACCAAGGTGGAGGGGCTCCACGGTCTCATTCAACCAGTCACGGAATTTTTGAAGCGCTGGTACAGCATTATTCGGAAAGTAAATGTTAAAATGATGTGGGTGTAAAGCTAAAGGGAAAACATGTCGCCGCTACGTTTTAGCATTGAAAACTATATTTTAAACATCCGAAAAAAAAAAAAATAAATAAATCCTTTTTGCGCGCCTGATAGGAAGTTGGCCGGTTCAATTCCTTCCTGAGGCTAAGAAATCGTTCCGAGTAATAGCTTTCAGAGCAAGTGTGTTAATAATTTGAAGTCATATAGGTATCTTTTTTTAAGATTCTTGTTATTATGTGACTTGACCCTAATGGCGTCATGACGTTTCTTGGCATCCCTCCGACCTCCGTCCCCCAACGTCAAAAATGAAGAAGTACTCTCCCAGGGAATTGCAAAAAGGACAGTGGTACATTTTATGCATATCTAACCAAATAATTGAACTGTTTAAAATAACACACACAAGTCCAGTTTAGCGATTGAAACCTATTTTTTGCAAAATGCCACTCATTTAGTCGTTTTCATACCTCTCTTAGGCTGGATTTTAGGAACCCCCTGTTCATGATGCGCAGGACATACATTCCCATCAGCCTTCCCTCGTCGTCACTGCTTCTCACTTGTTGGAAGTGACGCAATGTGATTGGTTCTCAGGGTTCAGATACGTCTAGAGACGGTCTTGCATGTTCGTATTTGTGAAGTGTAATGTTTATGGAAGATTGATTTGTTTAAAGATATATCAAGGCCCGTTCACATGGGGAATTGTCGCGGCGACTTTTATCCTCTTAACACATGCGATCGAGTAGACTGACTTGTGGAATCATGTGTGCAGGGCTGTAGCGAACGGAGGGGTGTGGTGTGTTACACCCCCAATATTTAGCATGTAAGAACGACTAGAGGACGTTCGTCCAGCTCGTTTACACAGAAAAACGATTTCTGAGCCCTAGACGGGAATCCTACCCGCAACCTTCTGATGACCGGTGAGACGCTCTAACCATCGAGCCACTACGACTCAGATGGCGAGCTAGGCTGCAGGTTCGTCATATGTACTGCCTAAGCGGAAGTCACTATATGGTAATAATGATGGAATACTTAAAGACCGAACAGAAAGTCTGAGTAAAAAGAAATTTGGGCTGATATACTCTTTAAGGTTATTTCTGACTATATCGTTTACTGTTAAAGATGCTATTGCTACAAATCCTCAGTTAATAACTGAAATAACGCGTAACATCTCTATTATTTTAAATATCATTTTAGTGGGACAATCTGCTACTTATATCAATATTTGATAAAAAATGTTGAATGTAAATTATTTTTCAATTCCAGTTTAGTTTAACAAGTTCTGCACATCAGTTTTTCTATAATGATGAAAAACAGAAAGAAATTCTTATTCTAAAACATGTAACAAAAATTGAGACTATGTCAGGAAACCCGAAACTACAAGTCTAGAAAAATATTTTAACCGGCCAGCAAAATCATGATCGCGCGCGAGGTATGAAAATATGAAGCTCCCTTTAGTATCTTTTGTCTTTAATATTTCAAAATAATGAACGTTATAATACCAGAAAAAACCAGAAAAGTGGCGAGACTAAGCACCAAGGCCTGTTTTGGCAGGATATCCTCGTTACTCACTTGTGTAGTTTAACAACGTCAGTTGCCCTTTTGTTTTTCATGTAGGTGGTGCTGGTAAGCGGCCATCTTGATAGCTGGGACGTTGGCCAGGGAGCTACGGACGACGGCGGTGGTGCATTTATATCATGGCAGGTATTGTCCGTGATGAGGCAATTGAATCTCCGTGCTAAACGAACTGTCCGTGCCGTGTTATGGACTGGAGAGGAAGTTGGCCTAGTTGGCTCTCAACAGTATTACGAGAGACATAAAGGAAATATTAGTAAGTTTGATCTGGTCATGGAAAGTGACACTGGTACATTCAAGCCGAATGGACTCAAGTTTACTGGAAAACCGGAAGCATTCACCATCATGGAAAAGGTTATGTCTCTTCTGAAACCCATCAATGCTTCGTCTGTTTATGACAATGCTGATGGTGGTGATGTCATTTTCTGGATTTTGAACGGCGTTCCGGGCGGTAGCCCATCAAATGATAATGCGAAATATTTCTATTTTCATCATACCGACGGAGATACTATGACGGTAGAAAATGCCGACGAACTGGACCTTTGTGCCGCCGTTTGGGCTGTGGTTGCTTATGTCATAGCCGATCTTGATGAAATGTTACCCAGATAAAACGAGTGACATAAACCGATCGTGACTTTTCATATTTACTATTAATTACTTGATAACCGAAAAAATTAACCCTTGATTTAACATATTTCACGACTTTAAAGTTTAGAGATGCAAGCCGCGTGAACTCTTCCAGTTTCCAATTATTACTATTATTATTATTTCTCCTCATCAAGGTATATCTTTGTTGTTTATTTCTCCAGTATTTCTCTGTAGAATATGAAGTCAATTTCCTTGACCTCAGATATTCAGCACGTATCTCAGTATCCTTGCTGTCCCCAATAAGCAAACCTTTTGCATGTTGCTAAATTCATCCTTCATCTCTATCGATATTTTCTCCAACCAACTCCCCAGAGAACTTCTCACGGTTGCAAGTGCACTGATGATAATTGGTATCACCTCGACATGCTCAGGGGTGCCGGAAGATACCTGAAGCGGCGGGGGCTGCAATAAAAAAGGGCACTTTTGGCTTGACATCAAATGTTTTATTTGGTAATCTTTGGTAACATTTTTGTGTATGACTTCTTGACTACTATGTTGGTAACTATTTGTTTGTAATATTGTATGATACTGTCATTTTGTTCGATAGTCATTTGTTCTTACAATGTATCAAGTACATGATGTATCTTATATTTACACACCGTGCATTGATATTTGAATTATATTTATGAAAATACAAAATATCTTGAATCTTGATAGGAGTAATCACTAACGAAAACTGTCGTTCGCTCAAATCGTCCGAAGTACTTGCGCCTTTGTTCATTTGCTTGAATGAATTCGTTAGCAATGTTGTACGTAGAGATCTCGTCAATTCGGTTTTTGTGGATAGTACTAAAGATTCTGTTGTTCAAACTGTTTGCGGACATCGTTGACCGTAACCACGATTTAATTCGTCGCATGGCGCTAAAGCTTCTCTCGGCGGTCGCTGAACCCAAAGGCACAGAATGATAAAAACACAACAACTTGTCGATTTCGGGGAGACTTTCTTTAGAGCTTTGTTTCTTGTTCAATATGTCAGAGATACTGGCAACCTTAGTAATTTTTTTCAGAGGAACGTCGGATTCCTTATTGAAAAGTTTTATATGCACCGGACGTTCTTTGAGCTCATCCTTCAGCTGTGGCAAGTCGATTATCTCCGACAGAACACCAAGCTTGTCAGCATGCTCAATTGAAGACAAATAGTCTTTATTCGCCCCATACAGCAAACAATTTTCTATTGCCTTCATAACTCGTAAGTCATGGTCAAAGCGAGTCTCGATGGCTTCTTTGACAGCATCCAGTGCTTCAAAATAAATACGGCGTAGCTCTTCTTTCTCATTTAAGGCGACTGGTGCAATTGGAGTACTGGAGTGGTACTACCTAATGGTAGTTGGTCATGTGGGCAGAGGAATGGTTCTCTTTCTCTTTGCCGAAGTCGGCTCATCACAGCACTCCCCGCGATTCTTGTTTTGCTCAACACTGCTTTCATCGTGCTGCACTCCAGTTATACTCTTTGTTTTGGTGAATAGACGCTCAAATTCCTCAGTCGATCTCATTTCCTGTAGGCGAATGTAATGTTTGTCAATGCATGATGTAGCTTGCTCTGCTTTTAGGCATGCACTTTGCAATTGCTTTGAGTTATCCTCAAGCAGGTAAGCTAACTCATGCATTGCAATTAACTTGAACATATCTGGAAAAGACTTGAGTTTTTGCAGCATTCCCTTTGCCTTTGAGCGGCATTCTGGTGCAACACTGACATCCGTGGACAATGTCGCCAATGTCTTTTGAAGCTCGCGGTTTTTCTTTAGGATGACATCGGCAGCAGCTCCTCTTGTCGTCCACCGTGTTCTCGAAAGATTTTGCAGCTTTAAGTTGCTCTGGGTACATCCAGGATTATACAACTCTGACATTTCCTTCTGAATATTTTCAAAAAGCAAAACTCTTTTCGGGCTTACACCAGCAAGAGCATAAATATCTTCACGTAAATCTTGAGCGTCGGCAACCATTCTTGATCTGGAAGTAGCATCTTTGAAGACAAGTTCATTGCAGTGAGCAAAACAGTGAATGTAAAGTGCATGTTTGCAAACTTCATCCTTTAACAAAACTGCTAAACCGTTTCATGGCTGATGCCCCATCAAATGCCATGCCAGCCATCTTTTGAGTGGACAAATTGTATCGTGTAAGTATATCCTGTATATACTTTAGCAAGGCTGCAGATGATAGTCCTTCATCACATGGCATGACACCGACAAAATCTTCGAAAGTCTCATAGTTTTCATTGCAATGGCGAATGGAAAAGGACAACTGCTCAGTTTTTGAAACATCACTTGACTCGTCACAAATGATTGCATAAAATCGACTCGCATTCACATCATTTATTAAATTCTTCCTTGCAGCTAACACCAATCGTTCTTCTTGTTCGACTAAAATATCATGAGACATATATTGGTTTTCCTTCAAAAGAATATTTAATCCTGTATGGTCGATAGCCTTGTCTTTATTGAACTGGAAAATGTTCGATGCTTCGTCGGTATGTCCTCTGATTGCAACGCCCTGTCGAAGAAGTGTTTTCAAAGTGTTCAAATGAGCTATAAGGCCCTGTCGTCTCAGATGCTGCTGTTCTTTGACATGATCATCTAGCTGGCACTCAATTGTAGGGTGGTTTTGCTTTGCACGTCTCATGTCAATCTGTGTGTTGAAATCCCACAGTATTTTCACATGCTCATTCATTTTCAAGTGCTTTCTCAATCTTGTGGTCAAACCACTTTTCTGTTGTATGAAATTTAGATTTCTTGCACAATTTCCAGTGTACGATCTGTGCTACTTTGTCTTGTCCCCATTTCTTGTACTGTCTCCGAGCAAGACCTTCACATTTAGAAACTACTTGTGACACTATAATCTCACACCACAAATCCTCCACTTCTCAGAGACATCCTCTTTATCTATATTCTTCCTGATATACTGTATCTTGTTCTGAGAGACTGGTTCTGGGAAGCCATTATTATCCCCTCAGTCTCTTTCTTCAAGTACCCTTTTCTTACTCAATCCCAACTACTCCCATGCCTTACGTCTTCAGCATTTGTGAAAAACTATCCATCCAGTGTTTTTTTCTTATACTTTGTCATTCGTTCTTGCTGAATCCTGTTCTTTTCTTTTCCTACTCCCAGGATTTCTTCCTCTTTTACCTCGTTGATCAATGGCTCTTGACTATCATTCACATTTTTTCAGATTCCCAACTTCCATGTTCACACAGTATTCAATACTGATCAGTCCCTTACCTCCAAATTTCCTTTGTATGTAAAGTCCGTCCATATCTCCTTTTTGGTGAAACATGATTTATGGATGCTTTCTCCTTCCCTATACTATACCCTGCCTTGCTTTTCTTCAAGATAAATGACAATGGAATGAGAGTTATCACAAACAATAGAGGCGATAGGCTATTACCTTGAAAAATCCCACGCTTAATTTTTATCCTCCCCAAGGATTGGTCACCCGCCTTGAGCTCTGTTTGCCATTTTTTCATGCTCTCTTTCACAAGATTGGTGATCTTCTCATCCAGTCCCGTTATGTTCATACTTTTAGTGATCCACGAGTGGGGCACCATATCGTATGCTTTCTGGTAGTCGATCCAGGCCATTGCCAGTCCTGTTTGCCTTCTGCAATTTCGCAGGATCATTTTATCAATCAAGAGCTGATCCTTTGTGCCCCTGGTCCCTCTTCGACATCCTTTTTGCTCCACAGGCAGCAAATGTTTCCCTTCCAGATTATCATACATACACTTTGTCTGCCATCATGCCTGTCAAAAGCTTCCACGTGAGTGGAAGACAAGTTATTGGTCAGTTATTTGAAACCACAGTCCCTTTCTCTTTATCTTTCATTATCAGTCGTGTCACACCACATGTTAGTCATTCTGGTGTTTCCCCAGTTTCCAGGCAAACATTGAACAAATTTGCCATTATGGGCCGTACTGATTTAATTTACTTCAGCCAATAGCCTTGTAACCCATCACGGCCAGACGATTTCCAATTTGGCAACTTCATGACTTGATTTAAAATCAATGAAGTTGTTATTACCACCCTAGATTGCTTACTTTTCCCCTGCATCTCACTCAGGACATCTCCGATCCACTCAACCTCACCATTATGACCTTCACCGTTTCCCCAGATCTCATTCCAAAATTCTTGGCTTTCGGTAGCATCGTGACCCATCGATTCCTTCCAGTTTTTCAAATAGCCGTTTCTGATTGTTTTGGAACAGACGATTTTGGTTAAACTGGTCAATCCTATTGCAATATCTTCTGAGTTTTGCAGTTGTGGCTTGAACTCTTTGCTTCAACTCTTCAGCAATTGCAGTTAACCCCTTTATCTTTAGGTTATATTTCCTGTCCAACTCGTTTTTCCTTCTTTTTTCATTCATTTTTCCTTCTTTCATGCTTTTAATCCTGCTCAAATCAATTCTCAAATCTTTTATTTTTCTTTCTATTTGCCTTTTCCAAAAAGGCTCACTTTTGCCCATCTGTTTGCTTTTGAATCCCACTTCCTTTCCCACAACATTAGCTGCCACCATCGATAAGTTATTGGATCCTTCAGCGTGGTGGGTTCAAAGTATTTTACCACTTCGTCCACTTCCGTTACCTTTTCTTTCACCTTTCTTCTGTCAACACAACGAAGATTCGGTGGTCCTCCTCCTTTCTTTAATTCATAAAAACAGCATATCCACACACGACTTTCATAATCCGCGGAAATTTAGGGAAACTGGTACCGCTGTTCACCAAAGCCAGGCTAGAAAGGCCAGAAAGGCGCCTTGTTTCACAATACATATTAAAATGGCAGCCGTAGAAACTGTGTTAACAGAAAAAGATATCCCGGGAGCTACGCTGGCTGGTCGAAATCCAGAATAATTAAAAAACGATGAACTCCGTTTTTGGTTGCGATTTCGTGGAGATGCGGGAAAAGGCTTAAAAACCAAAACAGAATTAGTCAAGAGGTATCCAAAATCATTATGCATATGTTGTGGGGCAAATTTTGGCAATGCTTCAATTTTTTTTTTGAACTAGTTTAAAAAATTTTAAACTAGTTTAATTTTTCTCGAACCAGTACAATTTTTTTGGAACTGGTTCAATTTTTTTTGAACCGGTTCCAAATGTCAACCAGCGTTTTGCAACCAGCATACATCCTCTGATAAAAACAAAACAACCCTCTGATAAAAACAAAAAGAGGGTAGATTTATAGACTCTGTTATACTTTAAAGGAAGTATTTTGCTTGTAGTGTGCGTTTTTATAACTGCCGGGCCATATTGTGAGGAATTGTCGCATTGAAATGTCTAGTAAATTAGCAACTTGATCAAGCGCAAACTTATAATTTGCGTTTGTTTGATTAAACGACTTTTTTGAAAAACATTCATCCTGCCCAGTAGATATGCACAGTAAAATACTGCTGCAAATCCAACGTCAAAAAAAAGTCCAAAGGCAGAAATTGCGTTGTAAACAACTTCCAGACTGGAAGGGTAATTTGAAACTTTGCCACAACGTCTTAAGTCACACGACATTAAAAAGCAAAACAATGCCATAAAGTTGGGCATACATAGTTAAATTACATAACTGACTTCAAGCACGGACAAACAACGACGTAATGTCTTGTAAGTTCAAGTGATCTTTAGTTGCAAACACTTAAAATAAACCCGCCTGTGTGGCTGATTGAGTTGTTTTGTTCGTCAAAATATTTGCCGTTTTGGATCCCTAATTCGTACTTTGGTTGTTTCAAATTTTGTATTCATTACAATGTTATAAACAAAGAATACTTCTTGTACCGGAATATTTGCATTATACAATACCAATTATGATTAATATCTCTGTGTTCATTTATTGATAACACGGGTCAGACACATTTGTACTGTTATCTTGGGAAATATGAGCAAATAAATAACAATAGATAGCACATACAGACCACATCTGATTAACAATACCAAACTGATGTATAGGAATGACTTTGTCCCAAATATGAAAATTCTTTATTTTGTTTATTGCGCGTTCGATATAAATTCTTAGGCTTGCTATTTCTTGTGTCCGAATAACATCATCTGGTGCCATTTGGTCTGAGTCCCCATGAAAGGGAGGCGTGTTTAGGGAAACCCCAAGGGTTAGAATATCTTCTATTATGAATCCCTTGTCAGCCATTACAGAATCACCTTCGTTAAAGGGTAAATTCAAGAATCCACTCCTGGTGACGATCTCTCTATCTGATATACTTCCCGTATATAACTGACTGATGAAGGTGATAGCTCCTCCTGGGGAAATTCTCACCAAAACCTTTAAGGTTATATGATGTTTGTAATTACTTAATAACTCACCATTCAATTGAAGGGTACTGGGCATCTGGCACCTTACTTCTGTACAGTCTATTATAACCGAGTTGATTTGTACTTAACTTTGTAATCTTCTGGCATACTTTCATCCACTGATTCCCTAGTTGGCCATATTGTAATGAATCGTGTGGATGAAGACAGTAACTACGACCAGTTTCGGTTCATGTATGTACACTTTATTTACAGGGATAACAAAACTATATATACAAGAAAAAGGTGTGGTCACTAGAAAACCGGTTTAGTCCTTTTGAAACAGGTTTTAAAACCAACTGAATATCATTGTTCGTTACACATATCTTCATTCGGCCCAGTTTCAAATACATAAAATTAATCCAAGATACGAAGATCCTGCTAACCGTGGAAACTGAGATACCAAATAAAGTTGCCAAATGTTCTTCGGCAAAACCCTGTCTTGGGTGGAGCCTGTTCATATGATGCCGGTAACCGGGCTTCTTGTGTTCACAGTACTTTCGTGAGTATCTTGTGTTTCCGGCTGCTGTTTGTTTGCAGATTTCCAGTAATGAATATTTTCTCCATTTTCTCCAGGATTGAGATACTTATATATAGCCAGAAAAACATCTCAGTTTGGAAAACCAGCGTAAAAAGCCGCCGCAGAAACCTTCAATCTCAATGATTCAAACGCAAAACTTTTCCCTTCGAGTCCTTTATCATTCTTTGTAGGTCGGCCATTTTTAGTTCAAGTTCGGACTGTCGTTTTGCGAGCATTGTTACTTTTTCCTGTAATTGCCTCATTTCTTCTGTGGAATTATGCTGTCCATCCGGTAACGATATCTCTGTTTGAATCTCCACGTATTTACTTAGGTTACTATCTCTCTCACCAGGTATTAATAAAACACCACTGTCCGTTACCATGGGCATGTCGTTAACTTCGCCATGATGGCTCACGACAGAACTAGCAGAAGTGCTTTTCTGGGCAAATAATGTCCTACGCGTTGGTGGTTTACGCTTGCGGGGTGACAAAAGATTCCATGAAAAAACAGACGGCACAGATCCTTCTTTTAAGAATACTTTTCCATTGAGTGTGTTTCTGAAATCGGCATCACGAAAATGGCGAGAACAAACTTTAGTCCATTTGTTTAGATTAAACAGTTTCCCTTTGTCTCTTCTAATAGCATGTAGCCACTTTTTTCTCAATATTTTGTCGTTGGGGAAACCTGAAATATGAAATTTTTCTTTCGTTGTCATCTCGATAACCTTTTTTTGTACATTCTGGTACACAGCAATGAGATGGCATCTCAAATTTCTTATGAATTATACAAAGGCTGGTCTTTCTAGCCTCGCTTTGGGGAAAAGCGCCACCAGTCTCCCTTGAATTTTTGCGCATTACGAAAGTCGTGTATTATCCTGATCTTTCCATCGTTAATTCCACCATTTCGCATTCTTCCCATGATTTCTTCTCGCCATTCTTCCTGATTCTCTGGTATACCTAAGTTGTTCGTATCTCTGCTCATCGCCTCATCAACATCTCCTGTATCTATTTCAGTGTTTTGGTCATTCGTTTGGTCATCAACATCCTGCACTTCCGCTATTATTTGATTGATATTCTGCTCATTTTTATTTATGGATCTTTTATTTCTTCAATTTCTAACTCTGATAGCAATCCATTTTTTCTGATAACCAGTGCCTGATCAGCCAGCTTCTGTTCTGTTACTTCAGACACACCGATGTCATTCCAAATATGTAACATTCTTCTTGTGAAGCCTCGTTTACTTGGGTCAGTCAGAAAGTAGCATTTCATGACAGAATGATTCTGTCTGAGGGTGACTTTGAAATATAATCGAAATATCACAGTTTCAACACTATTTTTGTCTTGCATTGACTCATATCTTGAGTTTACAAGATGACATTATTCTTTGGAATATGATTTATTTTATGACAAGCTTATTTATCTCCTTCGACCATTTCAACCTACTTGTCTTGGCAGTCGCAGATTTACGACCAGGCCCGCGCTGCTCATCCACAGGATACCTACCGCGCCTGACAATTTCACCTCCGGTTCCCTCCGAGAGGTTCCCATCATGAGTTCTACTCCCTTGGCAATAGGTATCTCTATTTTCATCATTCATCATTTTCATGAGTGTTACAGCGTTTGTGAGGTGGCGCAACTACCAGTGGTTTTATCGTGGACATCATCACTAGGTGGGCTGCCTGCCAAGGCTAAAACCCCCTCCCGGCCTTGAGACACGGCTATTCCCCGCAGGACCCCAACCCGGTATTTCTTGACCACGGGCCAAAGTGCCTTTTGTTGTAACCCTAACAGGAGTGGCATTGGGGTTGCTAACACTTGCCAAAGGTGTTACCCCGAACTCGTGGAGGGCGGCAGCGTTCTACTTTTCACGTAGTAAGCGCAGTCCAACTGGTCTTACCCCACTGCCCCACTGTTATTATCATAAGTAATATATATAGTAATAATAATAGTTATTGTTATTATTATTATTACATCAACATGCTGTAACCTTTGAGCTACATGAACTCAGATGGTAGAAGCGAAGGTTACTTATTGTACTGCTTCGTGATTGATGTGTGTGCTGCTGACTGCAGTCTTGACACGTCAAATGAATACTCATTAAATGATCGTTATGTAGAGTACACATCTTAATGCGCATGCTCATCAAGCTTGTCAACTCAGAAACGTTTTTTGAGCCATGACGGAAATCGAACCCTTAACTTTTTGATTGCCGGTTAGATACTCCACATTAAATCATCGTTATGTACCAATATTGTATGGCGTGTGGCACGTTGGTTCGTCTAGATCTTAATGCGCATGTTTGGCAAAAAGTTTCTCGGAAGTCGAATTCGTAACCTGATTTCCAGTAAAATAATCTAACTATTGTGTTACGTGGACTGGGCCCGAAAAACTTTTTTGAGTTGACAAGTTTGAAGAGTGTGAACATTATGATCTACATTCACCAAGCTACCATGCCATGCAATATTGGTACATAATAATAGTTCACAGATTTGGTACAAGGCTGTGGTGGAGAAGGAAATTTTCGAGCTCAGGGTAGTATATTTTGAGACCCAACCCGGACCAGTTGCGAAAAATTGGTTTTTTTTGGTTTTTGCTTTTGAGCATTTGAACTTGGGTTTGTGTTTCACAGAGTTTTTGCTGAATAATTTTGCCATATTTCGTCAGTTTGAGTAAAAAAACATGGTAAATGGCTGTATAGGATGCAAATTACTAGGAATGTTGAAATCTCATCAAAGGTTAAAAATCTCAACAAGTCAAATAAAATTTCAACAAGGATCAGACGGACAGTAATGCTTAAGAGAAAACAATTTCTTCTCGTTTTCCGCAGACGAATCACTTTCATCCAACGCGTTCAAAAACTGCTGTAAGACGTCGTTTGAAGCCATTGTGGATAACAATGAACTAATTCAACTGTGATTGAAACCGAAAGGTAGTCTAAATTCCGTATTGCTATTTAGCATCGTCGAGGAGCTGAAAAGTGCGGGCGTGCGATTGGCTTGCTCTAATCTTTTAAAGGTGAAGGTCATCCACCGTTGCTCCCCGTTGCTCACCGTTGCTCCCGCCAACTAAATGTGATCTTTTGATTGGTCAGCACCCCCTCACCGTTGCTCAAATTCTAAATATAGCCTCCAGAGAAGGTTAAATTTGGTATCAACTCAAACAAAAAAGTTGCTCTCGCCATTTCTCGCGACTAAAGAGTTCTGCTGGCGAATGTGCAAGCGCGCGTCGACCGCGTCCATTGTAGGAAGTATCGCGGGCGCATAAATCCCAGGATTAAAACAGCTAAATTTCCCAAAGTTGACCGTTGCTTGAGCAACGGTTGCACCCATCTAGATCTGCCCCAGATCAGAAAATCCTCTGTGGGCGCTACGAATACACTTGCTTGATAAAATTTTGGCGTGCACTCTGGATAAGATTTTGGTTGACCGCTTGAGATTTATGCTCACAGCTTGATGAGATAACGCTGCCTACTCAATGGGGTTTTTGCCGATATCGACATTGGCGATCTAATGTTTAACTGGGAAATGTGGAATTGAAATGCATGATGTACGAAGCCTGATTAGTGCCATGCAAATTTCATGCTTGATTTTCCTTTTCCCGACTTTGTTCTCGACTTTTTTCTCGACTTTTTTCACGACTTTTTCTCCGACTTTCGGCAAGGTTTGATAAGGTCAGTGGGCAGAACAGACGGAAGAGGATATTCGGTCGAGTAAGAAATAGAAATGGTTAAAGATGTGTTACCTGTTATGCCTTTTGTTTATTGTGGAAAGACCTTTGAGATGCTATACTGTTTTACCACACTATTTGCCTGCTTTTGAAAATAGATATCTTGAGCGGGGGGACGTAATTGAACGTTACTTTCACCCCGGGCTGAGTTACAACGAAATCCTGTTATTTTTAACTGCTTTACATGACTATTTTTTGGGCATTCGACAGCTGAAAAGAATTCTTAAACGCCGTGGTCTTGGAAAGATTCGAAACCGATCCAATCCTCAAGATGCTTGCCGGGCAATTGAAAGCGAGTTACGTGGCACTGGAAATACTTTGGGAAAAAGTCGAGAAAAAAGTCGAGAAAAAGATCGAGAAAAAGTCGGGAAAACAGTCGGCAAAATGAAAATCAAGCATGAAATTTGCATGGCACTAATCAGGCTCCGTAATGACGTGTACATCGTTTATATTCAACATTAAACTTGTAATGTGATATCGAAGGACACGAATGAATGTTAAAAGTTCTCATCGCAATGACAAATATTGGCGGATTTTGTACGGCATGTTGACGTCTCGTGTTTTCTGAGCTGATTTAAAATGAAGGAAATTTTAAATTTGACAAAATAATTACTTATTTTCTACGGTTGACGGGCTGACAACCAGCAATCAAAAGTTGATCAACCAACAATCAAAAGTTGTTATCGAAGATGAATACTAAAAGACGAAGTCGATTGTTGACAGATAACATTGACTTTGGCGTGAAGCAGTCGACAAAAATCCCATTAAGTAGTTAGCGGTTATCTCATCAAGCTGGTGATGGTGGTAAAACTTTATTTAACCACGCTTGCCTCGTCAACTATATACAGTTGATTTCCACGAGGGGCGTCACACAATTAAAAATTAAAATACATGGATATATAACATACAAGACTTTACACTACTATTAAAGGAGCTGTGTCATGCTCTGCGCATTCCTTCTGCGCATATTTTGAATTTACGGAATAGTTCGGAAATTGTCGGAAGTTGATATTTATCATGATGGCGACGTCGATGTCGGTAAGTGTTTATGTAAATGAAGGCATATTATTTCCATGCTCTACTTGTAAAATATATTTGCGTGTATTCCTTTTTCAAAACAGGTTAATTCTTGCTGTTGTAAAAGTGCTTGCGCTACTAAACGAAAGGAAAATTCTTCGAGAGGGTGTCCTTGCAAGGCAAACAACCTTGAGTGTTCGGACGACTGTAAATGTGGAACTCGCCAAAAACCTTGCAAAAATAGGGTATGTTTTACTTTGACTATTTAATTTGTAATGAGCTTTACTTTTATTACAGTCAAAATTAGGCCTTAGTTATTGTTTCTGTGCGTTCTTGCAGGGAAATTCTGAAGAAAATAGATTGCGCGATAGGTCAACACTTCGGGCAAGAAGGAAGGAAGGATTTCGTGGTTTGACAAGATCAAATGTGGACACATCACTTACTGAAGATCAACTAAGAGAAAAAGAACACAGCGATGTGAAGGTATTTATCGACAATAGCCCTAGGCAAACTAATTTCCTCAATTGTATATGTATGCAATAGAACCTATCACAATATCAATACTTTGATGTATGTATAAATAAGTGTGCTGTAAATTGCTATCAGCCATTGAGCCTTTTGGTCTGTGTATTTCTAATAAGAACTTGTTGTTTTCGTAATTTGATAAGCTTGTACTTTCAATATTATTTTTTGACAACCTAAGACTTTTTGTCTTTGAGTACACTGTTTGTTTTAATAATAAAGAATATACAGTGGTGAGGGATGTATTGCTAGCTAATATACAATAATTATGGGCAATAATGTTACCAATGTGTTCACTGTAGTTTGTATTACTTTCAGGCATTCA
The DNA here is from genome assembly GCA_036872915.1 of Nanipora kamurai. Lineage (NCBI taxonomy): Eukaryota > Metazoa > Cnidaria > Anthozoa > Scleralcyonacea > Helioporidae > Nanipora > Nanipora kamurai. The sequence goes on along the minus strand of JBAHVQ010000392.1, from coordinate 2,324,963 downwards.
TACATACACTTGATGAAAGGACCATACGTAAATTAGCAATAAGAAGCCTAAGGCGAGGAATAGGCAGCATGGATTACATCGAGACCCTACTAATTGCAGAAAATGATTTGGATGAAGATACAAATGTTTTGAATGAATTTGCTAATGATGTTATAGATGATAGAGCAGAAGAGACTAACACACCAAGTAATCAAAATCCACCAAGCAACAACAGTCTTGAAACCCCTAGTTGGTGTGTCTGTGGCAATTGCAGACTAATGCTGCAAGAAATTGAGAACAGGTGTTGCAAACAAAAAAGTGCATAACATTCTCCTCTCGCTTTTCTAAGATATGCCTGGATCCAGATGTGTTGGAACTGTGTATTAGAAATACAAGCGACATACGAAATGATAGTGAGGATAATAGCACAAGGGCATTTAGGAAAGCAGCATATCGACAATTCATTTTGGCAAGGCATGGTTATTTAGGAAAGGGGAACCGGCGTGTCTGCCCTTCCTGTGTTGTAATTAAAATAAGAGAAAGATATCCATCCCTTACAGGTATTTACGTGGGATACAGAGAACACTAGCCAAGTAGCAATTTGAGAACATAACTGTACTTTAAATTCTTGTTTACTTCATAAGATTTTATTCACTGCACATTTATTTAATATGACAAACATTGCTCATCAGGTGTAGCATCAATAATTGCTCAGGTGAATTTGAATTCACCTGACGAGTATGGCAAGCATTGCTTGTCATAAAAGACAAACTTTTAGTGAATAAACTGTTATGAAGTAAACAAGAGTTCTTTTTAGTAACTAGTAGCTCTACTTTGGTATTGAGCACTCTTTTCATATGATTTTCAACAAATGTTGGATGATCACAACAAAAATGTCAGGATAGCAAATGAAAAATGTCAGGATAGTGAAGGAAATCTGCTTTTCCTTTTTGGCAAGTCTTTTGTTGCGGGTGCAGGAGTGTGTGCAATGGTTGATTTGATGATGCCAGGATCACTTGCATTCAGTTGCACTTTTCGGGTGACTGAATCCACATCATGCAATCTTCTCCTTAGTATCTTGGACACTAGCAAAGGGATATGTTCATACCCTTTTTCAATCTTCACCTTCTTAACATCCCATTGTTTTGTCCGAGGGTTGTATCTTCTTGTGACAATTTCATCTCCAGACTTGTTTGATGCATAGGGCAAGTTAATATGAAAATTCCAGTCGATTGCAGTCAACTGCTTTTTAGCCTTATACACCCTGTAACTAGATGTAAAATATATTTATTATCAAAATACAAAGTTTAGTAGTAAAAAACAGAACCCAGCCATTTGGGAATGTTAATTCTGATTGTTATATTATGAATTATGTTATGATATACTGACCTAAGAGGGACTCTCTTGGGTGTGTACACCAGACTAAGGCTATTGGCACATTCAATTCCTCCTGTATGCCTGTGATGTATAATGAATAATATGCAAAATTATTAATAAAAATTTCATTTAATGATAAAAATAATCCAAGCCAATAGTTACCACTATACCAAGACTGTAACCAGTAAAGACAAATTGCTTACCTAAAACGTGTATAGTATTTGAAGCTTTCTAGTAATTCAGGGTTAAGGATGATCTTCTGTAATTCAATGAAGTCCTGGTCCCGTCTGTCAAACCATGGCAGCTTTTCATCATGCTCTCCCTCTTTGTGATCGCACTTCCCACCTAACCACTCATGGGAATTACAAATATGATGCAAAAGCCCAATCCACTTGTCCTAACATAAAAAACAACAGCCTATTAATGTTAATGTTCATGCATTAACTGGTTAAAAAGTATAACAGTATACTTTTCATGCCTTCATTACTCTAAGTGCTTCAGCATCAGTTGTTGAATCATCTTTGCTACACTTGCTAGCACAATGCCAGAAGTGTTGCACTATATGGTTTGACCATTCCCTCACTTTTTTCATTGCTTTTGCTTTACCAATCTACAGTAAAAATATTATTTTGGAAAAATGTATAGGTAAAAATACACATAAAAAGAAGCATCCAAGTTGACAACTCTTATGCAACATTAGGCATAAGATTAGTATTAATGACAGTGAAAAAAAATTTTAATTTTTTGGTCATGAGAAACACAACATTTTGTTCCCAAGTTCATGAGTTGTCTAAACAAGGGTTTAAAACTTGTATACATACATGTAATATATATTTTATCATACCTTGTCAAGACTCTTCTTAATAGATTTGGATTTGTGCCATACATCTAAACTATGAATTACATTGCTAAATTCAGTTTCTAAAAAGAAAAGAAAGCATATCCTAATTTACTAAACTGTGCCTCAGGATAATAAAATGAGATGAGAAAAATAGAAGCAGCAAATGCGTTGGGATGTCATTCAATTTTGAAACCTACTAATATTAAGTAATGGGGTTTTGCTTGGAGAGAACATCAATTGGCTGTATGATTTGTCCTAAAGTTTGAAATCCATAAATTTAAAAAGATATGTTCAATATTTACTCAGCAATTTCTTTACAGAAGTTGATGCATCTGTCACTAATTCAACAACACAGAGATCTTCCTTCAGTGTCTTCAATGATCTCTTCAATCCTTCTGGTTCCATATTTGTGGACTTCAAGTTAACATGACATTTATCCAGAATCTCAACATGCAAGATATAGTTAGAATTTACTTCTGTTAGAAAGTAGCATAAATTTTTGGCATTAAAGCCAGGTGAATCACATTGGCCATCTCCACCGATGACAAGATCTTGACCAGCAAATTCATCAACAAGCTGGGCTCTCATCCAAGCCCACCACTCATTCACACTTGGGAGAATATACCGACGCTGAATTCTGAAATACGTTGACCTAGATGGAAAGGTCAAATTCAGGAACTTTGCCATGCGATTCACTGTCGAAAAATTACATCCAGACAGAAACACTGCTGCAGATGTTTGGATATTGTTCACATACATGGAATTCACCTGGTGAGAGGAACAGAACCTGTATTTGTGTCCAGATAAGCAGGTGCTTTGAACAATCACAGTGGTCCCAACAAAATGGTATTTTATACTTGGAGTGTTTGTACAACATGGTGTTTGACATCTGCTGGCAAATACCTCTAACAGCAAACCAAGCGAACAAATCAATTTTTGCTCAGTTACTATGCTAAACTCTTTTTCAAGATTATACATCTCCCATCCTCTAGTAAATTTTTGATGAGGGCCATATGGCAGACAGGTGTTTTCAGAACTATGTACTCTTTGTGAGCTAGGTGGTTCCGGCACAGAAATTTCAGCTATGTCGTCATCATCGCTGGCGTCATCATTGCCAAAATTGTTTAGCAGATCTTGCATTAATTCCACATCACTTGCATTGTCAGCATATCTAAAAATGAAAATTGTTTTTGATTTTTCTTATTATTGCTACTTCAGTTTGTAGAGAGAGCCAAAACCTGAATAAGTTTTAGGATGGTAGCATAAATTCTTACTCTGTGCCATCAACTGTCCTTTCTGCATTTAAAACTTTTGATCCTGAATAGCTTAGTTCAGACCTGCAAAAATAAAACAGAAAATGATAAAAGTATGACAAATGACAATATACATTATGTGGATAAACATTGAGTGGATCACAGAAGGAAATAGCAATATGATCTTGAACATACAATGCAAGACTCTCATCTGAACTTGAATCTTCTGATATGTCCCCTTCATCATCTGAAAACATTGACACATTCAGTCCACTTCCAGTCACTGAACTGTCTTCTTTGTTTGATGAGATTTCCAAACTACAGTAAGAATAACATCAATTGAAAACTTTCATCCGTTTCATTCCTTTAGTTTTAAGAAGACAACATTTCCCATACAGTACGTAAACACAAGAAATATACTCACTTTCCATTCAGTGGAGGGCTGAAAACAGTGCAATCCATATTCACCTCTGCATCTTCAATACATATGGGCTCTTTACCACATGAAATAGGAGACTCACTGAGGGTGAGGGAAAGTGTGGCATCTGATGATTTTTTCAATGGTGTTGAAGTGGCAGGTTCTACATATTAAACAGATAGAACTTAGATTCTTTTTAAATTGCCTATAAACACGTTCTTTATGAAAAAAAGGCAAAATAATTAATAGTACCACCTTTACTTGTGTCAGACTGTCCCACGTTCGTGTGGCTCGTGTTTATGTTCTCATGTTTATCTTTCGCTGACTTCCGCGACCTTTTGCTATCAATATCATACCTTAGAACACAGAAAGTCAGAAAATAATAAACACTTTAATATCGTTAATCTGTTTATTTCAAAGTTACACAAACCAAAAACAATGTACCAAGAAATATTCTTACCTTCTACGTAACTCTAAAGATAATAAGTGGGCAGCAAACTCGCTGTCATTTGCTCGTTCATATCCTGCCATTGTTTTGGGTTTGGTCCATGTTTCAAATATTTTAATATTTAAATAAATTCTTTTGTGCTCCAAGCCCCAAGCCTTCCTACGTTCTTTTTT
>JBAHVQ010000392.1:2299322-2320374 GCA_036872915.1 Nanipora kamurai | reverse complement strand
GTTATCGGGCTATTTTCATAAAGCGAGAAAAACGATCTTAAAAGATTTTAATGAGATAATTCCCTAGGGTGACGTCAGTTGTGTAAAACCGATTAACAATTGTCATTGCGTGCGTTCCCTTGTCCATATTTGAATATCAGTTTGAGAATATGAAAAGTTTTCTTGGCTGCAGAATGTGATTTTAGACAATAGGCATAAAACATACAGGCAGTATCTAGAAAGGTTTAGGATTGTATCTCAATAATATGAAAAAATAATGAATTGTGGTAAAATTCGATTTTTTTTTTCCTGTAAGATCACCTTAAATTTTCCGGAAAATGGGCGTGGTCATATAAATGTTGTTAAATGCAGGTGTCGTCATAACAGGTTCACCTATTCATTTATTTGTGCATCTGTACTTTTTTACCTATTGCTAGTACAGCATCTACATATAAGTAGAATTAGCAAGCGTGTATACAAATTGACCGTTATAAATCTTCAGTCATTGAGAATTGGCTATAGTGCAACACGTGGTGCAACACTGTTTACGTGACTGTAGTATACTGTACTACGAGGAACCATTTGTCCATTTAGGTCAATTAAGAATTCTTCTGGTTTTTGAGTTTAAAAATGGTACTTGAAGTTCTCTGACAGAAATCGATGAAACAAGTTCGCCATTGATGGAGATGCAAGCGAGGTGTTTTCACAAGTCCGACCCACTATCGTATTTCACGAGGAAATAGCTGACAGATAATACAATGTGATCTGATTTCCTAATTGTTGAACGGAAACTGTTTTCGTCGGACTTTCAATCTTTGCAAGAACCAATGTTTTAATGTACCACATCTGATGTGCAATATGCAAAAATACTATTTGTTACAATAAAAAAACTTTCCTAATTCCCAGCAACCCAAATTTCCCGACAGACAACAAGGATTTTCCGACAAACGGCTCTGAGAAGTCGTTTGTGGAGGAGAGCGCCCCCCTGCCCCCTCTAGCTACGCCACTGACGTTCTGTGTATTTGATGAAACTGTTTGAAACTTTGTCAGTATTCAGTAAATGGAAGTATATCTCCATTACGAACTTAAGAACAAAATTTTACATAATTCATGAGATGACATATTTGTGGAAGCTGATCAATTTTTTTGACTCTGAAGATGACTGCCGCTAAGGCTGTCGAAACGTCAGTCACTTCTACTAACAGTCTTTCTCAAGACTACACAACCTGGACGATCAACTTCCACAGACATGTCACGATTCTTCCAGGTTCAAACCATTTACTTAATTCATGAGATAATCACTAATTTAAAATTGAAAATGTATCTCTATTTGACAGATCCAATCTCTTGTTTCTAGACCGCCTGGAGTGTATAAAGGCGGAAGGCCTGAAGGAACTGCCGAAAATTTAAGACAGTAAACTTACTGAAGTTCTGAGCGAAGGCCTTTCACCAGAGTGAAAAACAATACCTAATTTTGATATTATTTTACCTTTCACTCCGACGAAGGACCTTCTCTCGAAACGTCAGTTTTAATTTCTTAAATTTTTAGCAGTTCGCTGACCCATTTGGCTTTATACACGTCACTCAAACTTGCTTATACAATACCCTACTTTTTTATCGTTTAATACTAAGACTATAGCGTCAAATTCAAGGTGGGCCTTTGACGTTTGGCTGTACCTTTCGTTTCAGTTAAAACACGGTGTGCCACGAGGTGATAACGGAGAAATGATCAGCTCATTTTCGGTTCACAATTGTGCCAGTCAGTTTCTGCGATGACATGGCGCATGTTTCGGGTACAAGTATTTCTTTCAGCTTCTGTGTATACCTTAGTCATTAACATGTATGCAACCTGAGTAGCAGGATCTTGTTCCTCCCGCTCGTCCTCACGCCCGGAACAAGAGCCCGATTGAAACTCTTGAAGAGAAGCATATCAAAAAGCCAGATTCTGGCTTTCTTTATGATTGGTCGATGGTATAATAACTTCTAAACGGGTAACTGTGACTGGCCAACGCAATTATGGTAAACGTCGAGGATAATAAATTATTTACTGCTAACGGATACACTGCAAAAAATTGCTTTCTTATTTTAAGAAAAAAAAACTTCAAGAATTTTTCTTGAAATAACATGATTATTTCTCGGGAGAATAATAAGAAAATTTACTTGTGTATATTTCTTAAGAAGATTTTAAGAAATATTTTCTTATATTCAGATAAAAGTTTTCTCAAAATAAGAAAATTTCTCAAGTATATTAACAAAATCATTGTTATTTTAAGAAATTATTTCTTTGCATATCCGAGATATTTCTCATTTTAAAACATTTTTTTCTTACGAAAATAAATTTCTCATTTCAAGAAAAAAAATTCCTGAAATAAGAAATTTTTTTTTAAGAAAGTGATTTCAGTCTCTTAAATACAAGAAAAAATGTCTTGTATTAAGAATTTTTTTTTTCTTAAGAAAATTAGTTTTTGCTGCGTAATGGCGGTTACTTTGGAAGACTCAGAACCTTTTGCATAATATTACTAAGGAGTTACCGTTCAATGTCAAACAAGAGCAATTTGATTGAGTAAAAAGTATTTCTTGTGCATTCATGGCGTTCCACAGTTTGATCAGCAAGATCTCCTAAGACTTTAAGGGAAGATGTGATGGCGATTTCAGTTTAGTGCTGTCCCTACAAGTTAGATACAAACTATCCATGTCAAACACGAGGTTGACATGGATAATTCTAAAAACAAACTCTAAGGTAAACAATCGCAGGAAATTGTCAATTCCTGTTCCACGTAAAGGTTCCTTCCTGCTTTCTGTGAAGGGAGCGGTTCCACCCTGTCATGAATTCCAGTCAGGCTCTTGTTCTTGTTCTGATACTTATGTTAACATATATGATGATGCCGTGATATGTCAAGGTCAAGTCCAAGATGTTGGTCGAAATCGGCAAACCCATGGCTGTTAAATGGACTATTAATGTTTATCTTAATCTCTTTAAGAATGCTATCTGGACCTGATCCATACCGTACTATTGCCGCATAATTGGTTTTCCTGATGTATGCCACTCATTCAGAGGAATATTCAGGGATACAGAGTGGTAAATGATTTCCCAACGTCGGAGAGAGAGGATTAAGGCTAGGGTTTAGGGATAGTATTATTGTAACTATGTGGCTCAATCAGTTACTGAAAACAGGTACAGGGGTGTATCAGGGTTCAACAGTCTAAGAAAGATATACCATTTGTGTGAATAGAAGATGTCGGAAATGCTTGAGAGCGTCCCATCATACAAGACTGTTGAAAGCTTGACTGCGTGTGATAAACACAAGAAAAATTACCACCGTTCACTTCACGACGAGTCTCCACCGTCCAACTTGAATCCCGATGCACCGACCTTCAGTAGTTAAAAAATCTCAACCGAAATTGAAAAACGCAACATCCAAGGAGGAGAAAAAGCAGAAGTGAGCGATGTTAAGAATGTTTCGGGGTTATACCCAGTTAAGAAGATCAAAGTTAAAGACAGAGATGGAGCCTTTATGGAAATGCTAACCATGTTAGATACTGGCTCAAACACAAGCCTTCTATCCAGAAAGGCTGCGAAACAGCTGGCCTTATCTTGTCCTCAGCGGACACACTTGACAATGAACCTAGCTGGAGTTCAAAAGAAAAATGTTTCTAAGGTGTTAGAGATTGTGATTGCATCACTCACTGATGAGGATATCAGGAAAAATCTTCAAGTGTACACAGTTAGAAAGCCTTGTAGTAGTTCTAAGACTGTATCTAAAAAGTCTCTAGAAAAATATTTACACCTTAAGACCATATCAGACAAGTTACACCTCTCTAATGAAACTGTAGATCTATTCACTGGTACCCACTTCGTTGATGCTTTTGTTGATATCCACACAATCTGTGGCGAACCTGAAAAACCTGTCGCGAAGAGAAATTGTTTTGGTTGGTATGTCTTGGGATCCAGAGACAGCAGATAGGTCTGAAGTTCAATTAGTAAATGTGGGGACATGTGCAGCTAGCGTTCTAGAAGATATCAGAAAACTCGTTCACCACGATCTGTTAGGAGTCAAACGCACAGAACTCTGCACATGCTGTGAGAATGTTCTACGAGAGAACAAGTTTGTGAAAACCCTATCAGACTCAACTACATTGGTTGATTGTAGGGTTCAAGTAAAACTGCCCATGAAATAGACCAGGCCTCCGAAAACAAGCAACTATAAAACTGCTCTAAAAATGTGTTTTCCTGAGAAATTAATTAAGAAGAAAGATTGCTTTGAAATTGTCAATGAAAAAGTCAAGAAACTAGTCGATCAAGGCTTTGTAATCAAAGTAACATCTGGGCAATTTGATCATAATCAGCCAGAATGGTACATGCCCCTCCAGGCTGCCTTTACTCTGGAGAAGAGCACAATGGTCAGACTTAAATTCGATTCAAAGGACATGTCAGTCTCTCTTGAATGATCACCTGGAGAAGGGACCAAACTACATTAATAGTCTACCCAATGTACTGACAGCATGGCGGAGGGACGAAGTACCATACTGTAGCGATGTTCGTGAGATGTTCAACCTAGTGATAATACATCAAACAGATCAAGTTTATCACAGATTCTTGTGGAGAAAAAGTCAAAATGAACCCTGTCTGTGTACCAGTGACTTAGACTGAACTTTGATGGTTAGCCAGCCCCGGACATTGCCTCGAATGTTATGAATACCCTAGCCAAAACTTTACAAGATGAATTTAACGAAGCAGCAATAGAAATCCAACAACGAAAGTAGATGGACGACATTGGTGGATCCAGACCAACCGCTGTAGAGGCCAAGCAAATTACGAATGGAATTTATAACATACTTAGAAAGGGCCAGTTTGAAATCAAAACATGGCATTCAAACAGTCAAGAAATCGACCAAGCCAGTGCTGAACGCTTCGTAGATTTGCAGGACAAGCAGGAAGACACATTTACCCTCAAGAAAGGCTCTATTGAGGGACTGACAGAACATTCAGCAAAGAGAACCTGTCTTGCTGTCCTAGCCAAACTGTGAGACCCTATTGGTCTCGCGCCACCCGTGACACTAATGTTCCGAATTGATATACAAGAGTTGTAGAACGCTAGTTATAGTTGGGGGACGAAATCCTCCCAGTGGTAACACAGCAGAAATGGATGGAAAATGCAGAAAACATTAATCAGCCACTTAATTCCAAATGTGATCGCACGCTAAAGCCGACCGATATAGTTGGCTTACGTCAAGTTCATGGATTACTGGATGAGGGTTATCGGGCTGTCATCTTCCTCCTTTGGAAACTACACAGTGGAAGCCACTAATGTATCCCGGTGATGGTCAAATCATTTGTTGCTCCCCTAAAGAAAAAGGCCGTTCCTCGACTCCACCTTTTGGGGTGCCTAGCCCTAACAAGGCTGTACAGCACTTGCTGAGAAGTGCTTGACTTGAAGTGTGTGACCGGGCTTTCTGGATAAATCCTTGGACTGTCCCATCATCAATCAAGACCTCACCTCGAAAGTTCGGGCCTTTTGTGTCAATGAGAGTAGCAGAAATTCAACTTACGATATGTCAGATCGAAGAACAATCCAGCAGGTGTTATCAGCAGAGGAATCGTACCAGAAGAAATTTCCAGCTGGATTTCAGGTCTCCCCATTTTGGAATTTGACTGAGTCTAAGTGGCCTCCGCTTCAAGATGATGTCCAAAAACCTCAAGAGGAACGAATGGATACCTCAAGAGAAATGAAGATTGAAAAGAAGCCCAGACAGGTAAACAATGACAATGCAAGTACGGGAGAGATCCATGACAGCGCTGGTCCACGAGAAAAGGTTGAAGAAGACCCCTATCCTCTCTCAGTTGTTGGAAGCATGTTCAACATTCACGAAGATTCGGAGAGCCCTTACTTGCGTTCATAGATTTGTTCAAGTCACCAATGCAAGACGGTCAGTAAGGGTGCTCTAACAGTTCAAGAACCTAAGTGCTCAGAAACCCAGCTTTTTAGATGGCATCAGTTTCACCTGGATCTATCACACCTTGATAAGAGATTGATGGCAAAAAATGATCAAGCGGAACTGATCCGGGCTTACATCGCCTTGAGAATGTCGGAATCCTCCCATGAGACATGTAAAACCCTATCATTCCGCCGAGAAACCATCAACTTGTGATCATCCCTCACTTACACCAGAAACGGAGACATTGCGGTTATAACGGCTTAATACACGAAGCCGGAAGAAAGGTTTGGATGATTGGGATTCGAAGGATGCTAAAGGCCCTCATCAGCCAAAGTATAGTCTGCCGAAAACTACGTAAGAAACCTCTTGACCAATTAATGAGCCAAATGCCAGCGATTCGAGTAGCAGCCGGGTTTCCTCCATTTTAGAACAAAGCGATAGATATGTTTGGACCACTGTCAATCAAATGAACCGGAAGACCATTTAAGAAGCTCAAGTAGCCATATTTAACTGCACAAGAATTAGAGCAATTCATTTGGAGTTGGTCACTGACAAGAGCTCGGATACCTTCTTGATGCCATTTCGTCGATTTGCATGCTTGCGTGGACATCCGAATTTTCGCTGGTCGGAGCAGTTGTGGCTCGAACTTCGTGGGCGCAAGGATCTCTACTAAAAGAGATCATGCAAATCTGGGACATCCCTACGATACAAAGTGTTCCCGCGACTTCCAGTGGCAGTGAAATATACCACATGCAAGTCACCAGAATGGAGTAGTCGATGCCCTTACACATCTGTTGTACAAACCTTTACACATCTGTTGTACATGCATATGCCCCCTAGAATAGATATATGACCTTCGGTCGTCCTTATTTAGATTTAGCGTGCTGCTGTAGATCTCAAAAGCAAAAATCATAGTTTACGATCGACACATCGAAGTTACGATAAGTTAAAAACTAACATTTTTTCGTTCCACTACCACAAAAATTCACCACCACCATTTTAGCTGCCATAACACAGCACAACACACACATTCCATCTAATCATTTACATTCAAAACTAGCATTCTTCATCTCCATTCACAAAACACCGCCCAATTCAACTAACAATCATGGGCTCTACAAGCCTCCTATCGCACAATTGTAAAATTTATGTAGTACGATCTCATCTCATAATATCATACAAAAAATTTAGCAAAAAAATATGGCATCAAAAATTTAACAAAAAATCTAACATCAAAAAATTTTCATCGAAAAAATCTGGCATCAAAAAATCTGACATTAAAAATCCAACATCAAAAATTTTCATCTAAGAAATCTGGCATTAAAAATTTTTCAAACTATCTAATGAAACTAAAAAATACCAATTATTCGAATTCAATGATTAATTTGTTTATGTACTCGTTCATTTTCTTACAAGTTCGTTCGTATGCTGTTTTTTTTCATTTGGTCATCATTAAATCCATTTTTTGTTTGTAATCTCAATTTCTTTGCTTTCTTTGATTTTAATTTTTTTCTCCAAATCAGAGCGCAGTCTTAACTTTTCTTCGTTATCGATCTGGACAATACGTTTCTTTACTTTTTCTTATTTGCATAATGGATTACATCTTTTGTTTAACAACTTATCGCCGTATTTCTTTGCATATTTTTTTATGTATTCCCCCTCTATTTTTTTCTAATTTTTTATCACAAAAGGCGTTTACTATTAATTTAATTTTCAACTTGTTACTTTTGTATTTAAATACCTGGCTTTTCTTATTTTTTATATACCAACTCAGTCTAGTCTCTAATTCCTCGCAAGTGCTGCCTATACAAACCAACTCATTATCGAATGTTATCTCATAAATTTTTCCATTCTTATATAAAGAGTTTTGTTTAGCATTTGCCAATTCAAGCGTTGGTTGTTTTTTAGTAGCGTAAACTTTTAGTAACTTTCAACTCGTCAAAGTGCATGTGTTCGAACTCAGTTGTTCGTAATAAAGCAGTATATAATTTTTTCTTATCCATCCTTTCAACATCGTAAATGTTATAATCACTGTTTATCTCGCCGTCCTGGTACTTGCATACTGTCGAACAAAAGCTTGGTATGAAACAGTGGCTAAAGTCTTTTTCATTAAACTTTTCGGTGCCAATTGTGAATAAATAACCTGATTCATTTATAGTTATTTTTCTATTTCTGAACTCCATCGTGTTAAATATATTCTTTTGTTTTATGTTTATGGTGGCAATAATGGGAATATTCTTACACACTTTGTACGTTTCAGACCCACTCGCAACATTTATTAATATTTACTTCCTTGCGTGATTTATTCAAACAACATATATTCTTATAAGTCTCTGTAGTCGGTTGGAATATTCCCTTTGTAGTATTAAGATATTGCCCATTTTTGGTCTTTTTCTATTTGGATATGTAACCGTTGTCTAAAAAGAATTTGAGTGCGTTGTTTGTTTTTATATCATAGCGGCAACTGCTTTCGATATAGGACAATGTTTCCAAATTTGGGCACATCTCTTTTATAGAAACGCTGTTTAAGTAATCGTGGTGTTTTTGACTACCGCCTTCGACAGAATTGCATTGATTTGGGTCTCCGAATATGTATATTTTAATGTCGTATTTTAACCATAATTTATATAATATTGTGATGAACTTATTGGGTACCATGCTGGATTCATCTACGAATATCGTTTTATTTTTTATAGAACCGATGTTACTTTCGTTCTGCTCACAAAAATATGAGTCAAAGGTTCTGCAAGTGCTATTTATATCATCTTCTATTTGTTTAGAGTTGGTTCTAAGCCGCTGTTTGATATTTTCTATTGCCTTATTAGTAAAAGTTAAAACTAATGGCTTCCTTACGCATAACATCATTTCTATTAATTTCTGAGTTTTACCTGAACCTGCTTGACCATTATGTTTACAACCATCCCCTGTGGAGCTTTTGAAGTAATTCATGTCTAAATTTTCTTTGTAGTTTTTCTCAAAATATGTTAACGCTTTTTCCTCTTCAAACACCTTGCCTATTTGTTTGGTACTAAGCATTAGGCTACTAAAACTAACTTCCTTCCTATCGATTTTAGCATACACTTCTCTATAAAAAGAATCATTATCTAATTCATCAACGTCTGATTTATCACAATAATATTCCTGATTATTGGTTTCTGTGGAATTGCTATCATCTTGTTTGGGGTTATTTGCGTTTATAACAACTTCTTGTTCACCACTAGCAGCTTCGTTGTCAGCGGGTTTAACTATTTCTTGTTTTTTATTTTTTAATACTTCACAATATCCCCTCCCGCAATATGTATTTTTAAGACATAAGCTCTTGAAAAAGTACTTTTACAGAATTCGCAAACTCTGTTCTTCATTATAATAACGTATGTTTTATATGCTATTATATGCGGTTATATGCCGTTATATGCTTATATATGTTATATGCTATCATATTTCACTATATGTTATATGCCTTCATATGCTATCGTATTTCACTATATGTTATATGTTGTAGAATATGTTGCAATACCAAAATACAGCTTAATAGGGCGACGAAGGAGCCCGACAACATTATTTAATAACACCATTTGATGGGTTCGGGCACATACTTCGCTTGATTATAGCATCTAGTGATTACCAGCTTATAACAACCTATAAACAACTTCGCCTGATTATAGCATCTAGTGGCTACCAACTTATTATCAACTTCACGCTATCATAGCATCTAGTAATTACCAGCTTATAACAACCTATAAACGACTTATTTGAGAACTTATGGTTGACTTAAGATTGACTTGTGAAGAACCTTGAAGTACTTGGTAGATGACTTGTAAGGTCATTCATAAGTAAAAGATGCACGTTTTCCCATAAAATATGCTGTATTATATTATAATGTATAACAGAACTTGTCAATTTTGTAACAAGACATTTTCACGTTCTACACACCCAAGAAGGCATATTAATGGCGGATATTGTAAAATAAAACCTAAACCAAAAGAATCTGAAGTTAAAATGCATATGAAACGATAAATTCACATTTAACCTATACTGCTGAAGTTAACTGAAAAAGTTGACTCGAGCGGGATTTGAACTCGCACCTTCGGGAATCCGAATACTGCATATCCATCCTCGTGGATAGCGTTAAGTTGTTGCGAGAATATCTTGTACACTTAAGTTGGATAATAACTCGCCTCCAATCCCTGCAGACTCGACAGCTCAACAGGTCGAGCGGCGGACCGGATTCCCGAAGGTGCTCAAATCCCGCTCGAGTCAACTTTTTCAGTTGAAATCAGCAGTGTAGTTAAATGTGAATTTATCGTTTCATATTACCCTGAGGATGATCCTGAAATAGAATTAAAATGCATAATAGTTCCAATTGTTGTGGGGTACAACCAAGGATTAAGAATTTGGATCTATGGATGAGGTAATTGATTAATGTGTTTATTGTTGTAATATGGAGATAAAGTAAAACCGTGAGAACTAGAGGTGGAACCGCAGAACGGGAGCCAACACTCTAGCGCCGGAGGGGATACCAGCGTGAATACGTAACAAACGTTAGAACGTTTTACTACTAGTTCGTTGCTTTGTTTAAAAGGTTGTTTTTATTAGATTTATTAGCTCCTTAGAATTGTTATAAGGTATATTTGTTGTTGTAGTATCATATGAACATGGATGCATCAATTTCTAGTTACATAAGAAATGTAAACGAAGCTGATGGGCACGTCCGGTATTCGTATTCCGGAATCCTGTTGACATGCGCATTTGCATTTCTAACCTCGTTAGACTAACGTCAAAGTAATACGAGCAACAAAATATTTTGTTGCTACTTGGAACATCGAAATTCGTTGTGCAACAGGTTGTACGTAGGAGGGGTAGTAATACGAGCAACTTGAGACTGCAACTTGCAACGCAGCCGAATCTTGCAAAACAAGCAACAGAAATTGGTTTCTCGTGTTTCCTTCAGGCACGACGTGATTGAATTACTGGTGCACGCAATAGATCTACCAAATGCAGGTCAGGGAAAAAATTCAATGTCCGACTAAGGATTTATCAGCTTTCCAGATCAGAAAGAAATTTTAACAGAAGAAAATTGTTTAGGGCCAAGTAAATCCGGGTCAATTAGAACGTCAGATATAAATTTTAAGCGTTCTCTTTATAAATGAAATAGTTGTTAGAAAGGATAAAATCAAGTAGCGAAAAAATTTCGTCGATGCTTAAATTTGTCCGCGTAGATAACGTGGCATCCTGCTCTGATTTCCTCCGAATGTAGCAGCATGCTTTCTTGACCGGAATTGCGGTAAAAAGAGATTCGACGTCAAAAGATAACATAGTTTCATCTGTTTCAATGACAGTGTTCAAAATTATTCGGCGGAATTTTTGACAGAGAAACGGCATTTTTATTTTGCAGAAGAATACGTATCGTCCCGACACTTGTGGCGATTAGTCGTGGAAGGTTGTTCGGCTTGTGATTTTTAACTGAGCCTCTGATTGAGGGGGGGTAGGGCATCGGTGGATCGCAACCCTCAATAAGTAGAATTATCTTGTTCATATAATAGTTTGTCTTGTTTTTTAAAGTGAAGAAGCCGCTCGTTGAGTTGCCGCCCAAGTCTTTTGGTAGGTGGTTTGGTAACTTTTTCGTAGGTATGGCTGTAATTTAGTGAAGCTTCCATTTTTTCATTATAGTCTTCTCTGTCTGAGATAACCAAACAGTTGCCTTAGTCAGCTTTCGTGACGACTCTAGAGCGATCTTTCTTTAAGTTTTTAAGTGCTTTACTTTCGTCAAAAGTAACGTTTTTGTGTTTGGGAAGCTATGCTCTAGGAAGAACGGATGCAGTGATGGTGCGAATCGTATCTTTTGTTTCATCGGGAAGATGGCAAATGGCAGCTTCTATTTCTGCGAAGATATTTTTATAAGGAACGTGGCTGGGTGTTGTGGCGAATTTTGGATCCTCCTCGAGCAGGGAGCACTCTGTGTAAGGAAGTAATTTGGAGGTAAGACTGATGATCCAGTTTTTCTTGTTAATTAACGTAGAGGATTCCTGTTCTTTTTTCAAGTTGTCGAACTTCTTCTCGTGCTTGGTGTTGATGGTCTTTTGAACAGATCGAGCCCTCTTTTTAAGAAATTCATATTAGTGAAACGAAAGTGTTGTTGTATAACAGTTCTGCGAGTTTAGACCTAGTGTCCGTGGTGATCTTCTTGGTGTTATTTATCTGGTTGTGGCAAATCGACATTCACGCATGCTTTCATACATTGTCTGCTTACTTTCTCCATAATCTGTCAACAGTTTAAGTTCACAACCAAGTAAAGAATTAGACATAGTGAAAAGTGTTACTTTGGTCAAGGAATGTGTCACCACACAAAGTGGATGACCCCACTCTCACTAAGAGTAGTACTATTTTAACTTCTTTGGTGAGATATCCACCTTGCGTGGTGACCCCACACAAGTTTACGTAATGATTTTTCTTTCTTTTTTTCACCTTCACATACATTATTTTAGTTTCTGAGAGATACCCAATTTGAGTGATGACCCCCAGTTTAAACTTAGCTTTTTCCTTTCGGGGAGATACCCACTTTGAGTGGCGACCCCATACAGTTTTATATTTGTGGGAGACACACTTAGAGTGTCGACCCCGTTTTCAACTTTTTTTCTCTTTATCTTTTTCATTTCGGGTAGATATCCACTTTGCTTGGTGACCTCACATAAGTTTATCACTTGCTTGGAGTGGCCTACATTCCTCGACCAGCGTAGCACTTTTCATCAACTTTTATAATTCTCCTAAAAACAGGACGGTAGTGGATTGAGTCGTAAAGACTTTGGTATAAACTGCTGCTCAACCGCTTGATGGGTAAACTTTAGGTGGCGATGATGTACTTATACTAAATATTGAACACTAATGTGGTTTATGTGGGAGCTTGGTATATATCAGATGACCAACGAATGTTCGTCAAGCTCGTTTCCTCAGAAAAACGATTTCGGAGCCTCAGACGGGAATCGAACCTGCAGCATTCTGATGACCGGTGAAACGCTCTAACCATTGAGCTACCAGAACTCAGATGGTGAGCTAGGGTGCAGGTTCGTCAGATGTAATGCCAAAGCGGAAGTCGCGATATCCTAATAATGATGGAATTAGTGTTCAGGATTGAGTATTTTCATCATTATTATCTTATCGTGACTTCCGCTTTGACAGTACATATGACGAACTTGCACTGTAGCTCACCATCGGAGTCTTGGTAGCTCAATGGCTAGATCGTCCCACCGGCATCACAAGGTTGCGGGTTTAATTCCCGTCTAGGGCTCAGAAAGGGTTTTTCTGATGAAACAAGCTTGACGAACGTTCGTTGGTCATCTGATGATGTGCTTCTAACTTGAAGGTTGATTTTTGCTGGTTTCTAGCCAATTTGAGGGCATTCTGTCCAGCTCTCTTGGTGAATACGTCAAAATATAGAAGATGTGCCACCAGGGAGAGACATATTAGAAATAAGGACATAACCGTTCTCTGACCAAAGTATTTTTATTGCTGAGCTTTTGGCTATCAGACCTTTAGCCTTCAACGGGTAAATAAGAGAAGTTTATTACAACAAAAAAGTGATTAACTACAAATTATAAATTACATGCCAAATAAAGTTAATTGCAAATTATTGAGCAAATAGCTTTGCCGTGATGAAACTTAGTATGACCATATCGTGAACTTGATTGACAAGTCTCGTTGTCAGAGTTCGTTAGATCGATTCATAGATGATTTGAGTTCCAAGAAGAGAGTAATCTTTTTGATTGTTTCTCAACCAGTGCTCATTGATTGGGCAAAATCTTTGGGACTGACCAATAAAATCCCTTGGTTTTTGTTTTTAAAATGACTATTTTGTGGTATTAACGAGATGCTGCTAAAATTGCTGGAATTAAAATTAGAGAGCAAAGCTTAAAACTAATCTTTCATGACTTGTTATTTTCAATTTTCCAGAAAGAGTAACGAGTTACAAATTATAACTTATGCCCTTCAATGTAATTCGTTACAGTAACAAATTACTCAACGTTATCTGCTAGGTCAAGATTTATTCAAAAAGTAATTATTTAATGTAATTCGTGAGAATTTTCAGATTTTTCACACAAATAATTTAGCAAAATAGAGTGATCAAAAGATACAACAAAACTATCGTTTAAAAGTCATTTAAATTAGGGTTATACGAGGCTGAAATACCAGCCCAGTCTGATCTAACCCGGCTGAAAAGTTTGAAACTGAGCTAGGGTTAGGGTTGAGGTCGAATTAGGGTTTGGGTTTTCGGTAGGGTCAAAGTAGGTGTAATGTGGAAGTAGGATTACGATAAGGATAAGGTTCAAATTCAGGTTTTGTCCTGACAGTACCGGTGTTACGTGTGCATATACGGCTGTCCACTATAAGTGTTTTGAGACGAATTTGGCGCTTAATCTTCTAAGATTTTTCTCGATGTGGTACGTTTAAAGGTACAGCTAAAACTTTCAGAAAAGTTTCAAAGATTCAGTAAATGCTATTTTACATCAGTTTAGGAGGGTCACCGTCCAAGAACTAATTGAAACAAGTAGACGAGCCAATTTTTTAGAAACAAACAAGAAACATATCTCTCCACTCTTAGGGTAGTTCCCTATAGTTTCTATTCTACACGCTGCGATTGATGCAATTTGTATTTATGGGGATTCGATCTTAAGTTTCTATAAGCTCAGTGCGTATATCTTGTTGTAGAAAAGGCATCGTGATTAAGATATGTAACAAATTGTGCAGTTGCTACTATGATAATAGTAGTGTTGAAACTTTGGCATATTTTCATCATTACAACAATGGATGGTTTGCCAATGACGTCATGGCGGCCATGTTGGTGGAACTTTAGCAACACCATCTTATTAACTTCGATTGTGTGTGGCACCAACATGGTCGTCGAATCATTGTCTTTTGAATCTCAAGAGATTGATTGCAAACCATCAAATGAGACTCGTTATCTTAAAGAATATCTCGAAAATATCATACAATATTCGAAGATTATTATTAAATCTAAAGCAATTAGTCATTATACTAGATGCTCCTTAATGCAACATTTATATCAACAACATTTCCGACTTTCCAAAACTGTCAAGAGCCTCCTCATAACCAAAAAGCACATACCACACCGGAAGCCGTTTTGTTTTTCGTTTCGACATATTTGCGTGCATACCTTCCCAATCAAGTCGGTTCAACTGCGCTGCAGTTGACGTCGTGGTCTTTTGGATTAAACAAGAAGTGTAACGTCCGTTCACACAAAAGCCTATACATGTTTTAAAAGTCTGGTTTGTCAGTGGTGTGACTTGAAATGAAACTTGGAGGTGGGTAACCAACGGAATAAGCACCGCGCAAATATATTTGGAAAAGTGTATTCGGACGTATTCGGTTGCCATATTAAAGTCACTAAGGGCTGAACATTTTAGCAGCTAACATATTTCACGATGGGATTTTACAGATGTAAAGCATGACCAACATATTATGCATCTGTAAAATATGTAACCAAAGTTTCGCCGTTTGGTGACGTAATATGGTGACGTCACGCTTACGTCACCGAAAAACTAGAAAACTCTATAATTGTTGCCATTATTTATATTGATCTGTATCTTTGAATTAATATTTCAAAGCCAAGAATGAACAAGGAAACCTTCCACTTCAATTTCGAGGCTTCGAAATAACTTCATAGACTCACTGACTCATGGACCAATTAACATGTAGTTCAAGTGTCCTTGGACTTGAAATTTGTTCAAAGTCCGGCTTACACTGGAACAAATTTTCAGTCTCATCACGTGGCAGGAATCAGGCATAGAACTGCTAGACATAAAGTGCGGTGCTTGGTCACATGACAGGGGCAAATTGAACAATTTTTTTTGCCCTTGCATATCTCCCGGCAAGAATACCACGTTGGAAACAGCCGGAATTTAGGTATAGAAACTGACGTTTCGAGCGAAGGCCCTTCGGCAGAGTGAAACGTAAAATGCAAAAAAAGTAGTTGGTGTTTTTTTAGTGAGAAAAAATTATGTGACAAAAAGATGACCAATGGGATTGAAAAATCGGTAACTAAGTAATTAATGAGATATAAATGATGGAATGTCATTTGCTATTTTAAAACGTCGATGAGTTAACCAAAAAGGGGAGGACCCAGTAGGGGCCCCAATGAAATGGTAATATGAAAAAGTTAAAACAAAAGAAAACCCAAGGGAATAAGGGACGAACCACTGTTTCTTTATCCGCCCACTAGCGCTAGAAAAGAAAACCAACATTAACTTGTGCGGAGGAAAATGCCATAAAAATAATAAATGAAACATCTAACTATGAAGAAATAAGGAATACAAACCAATGTATTTATCCGTTAATGCTCGACAAATCATTATTTCCCGAACCCTGTTGGTGATCTACAAGCCGCTCAATAATGCCGACGCAGCACTCTACGTTTATATCATAGTTTCTTCCATACATTGCAGTATCATGCAAAAAGGAAAGAAACTATCAACGATGTCCGATTCAACAAAAATAGAGAGTTCCTTGTGAGCAAATTGGCAGATTGGTAACGGCAAAGCAAGTGAAAATGGAGAGCCTCATAGTTGACGCCTCCGGATTCGTGGCAAAAGATAGTAGCCCGCATTCTATGTCTGGTAATGCTATGGAATCAGGCCATCTGGTTGGGCCTTTACCTGATAAATTAGAGCTGCTATTTGCCTGAATTTAAAATCGACGTGGAAATTGCGAGACAGTCTTTGTTATTTTCATATTTTGGCATACACTGAGTTTTTTTTATAAGAATACCAAAATTTCAGCGAGCCTCAAGATTCTTATCAAAACAGGGGTTTTGAGTCTTAAATGATTCTTCTATAATTCTTTTGTGTTTGCCGAAATGAGCCTTAGTATTGTTAAAGGTACAGTCATGCAAAAACAAGTCTTTGTCTACATGTTACTAATGATAAAATAAAACTCATTATCAAATTTGTTAATCTGACTGTCATTATTTTTCAAGATATGAGGCCAAGAACTTCTCAACTGTATAGTTATAAACAAACTGCTGACCTTTACATAAATGCACCAGCCTGAGCATGATTGCTAGGAGATGCTTATTTTTTGGCCTTTTTGAGCTTTGTGTTTCTTATAAAAAGAATTCTTATTAAAAAAAACTCAGTGTAGTTCCCACGCGTTTTTCAACTTGAAAGTTGGTCTGAAAAAGCCACCGTTGCATCATGGGCCAGCGCAGTTCAAGGTGAGGGATTCTCGACTTCTTTCATTAGGGGGACTCCCCTCAGTGTTGAACCGTGATCCGAAGCACCAATTGGTAAAGTCATACCACTTGTATTCTCATATATTTCTCTCTTCGTTCACTCATATAACCCCAATTATACTGTCAGGCTGCATCAGCCCTTGCATAATTGGAATTTTGTCGTGCGACTACATGGAATTTTTCACCATGTAATCGCGACCTCAATTTTTAAGTGATCCGTTCGTGAACCCGGGCTGAAAAGTCTCTATGTAATTAACTCCTAAAATTGTAATAACTTCATAAATTTGATTACTGACTTATCGCATGGATACTTTTTCGTTGGTAGCAGCTCTGGCTCAAATGACTTTAAGAATACAGAACAATATTAAGAGAAAATTATAGAGTTTTTCAGTACGTCACCACATTACGTCACCAAATAAAGAAACTTTGGGTATATGCTCCAAACATGTAATGTCTTCATTATTCTTACATGGCGACGGAATACGTGCAAACACCCTACCATCGTTGAGAAAATTTCTGGCGAGATAAGTTTTAGGTACGGACAGTTTCGGCCATTTTAATTTTCACAGCGAATCATGCAGGTATATACGCAGTCAAATATCGCTTCTTCTTTCAAATTATTCACACTAAAAATCATGTCGTACCGAGGCAAGAAATGGATTGGTGTAAGTCTGTTATAAATAGTGTACCAGTACACGAGTGTATTCTCGAGCCTTTCTGGATTCCGGCTGTGATGAAAGATGTGACAAATATAAAAAATAGGTTTAAATCCACCGCCACGAGTCAGTACGTCAATATTGAAAATGTCACAATACGTTTTGAAGATTTAAACCTGTTTTGTGTCACTGCAGTTATGCTTGTTAACTTAAAGTTCACGATTTCGCCAACTGATCGAATATAGTTGAAGTCTTAACCATTTAGGACTTCAATTGTGAAATAAAAACGTAAAGTTAAGTGTCGCTGTCTCTCTGAGAGAAAAAAAAAATCTTCCCTTTGTCATGAGCGTGCCACAGCAGATGACCACGTACAAGTTAAAGTTCACCTTCAGCGGCCCCAAATCAGCCGATAACAGCTTTCGACCTTTTGATTGGTTGGATAATTGTCACACGATCTGAGGAATGTTCGGATTGGCCCATTTATTCCCACCAGATATGTCACACCATTGTTGTTCTTTAAATATGGCCGTACGACCCACAAATCCCACTACGATTTGTTTAGCGGTGGTTTGAGTGATTATTGTCTACTTTAATGGAAAAATGTCTGATAATAACAGTGCTTCCTCTAAATTTCAGCATACTACTCGAGAAACATTCAAGCATTTTTGCCGTCCGTCAACCTTGAATATTTTTATTAGAGCTGTTTGCTTGTTTATCCTTGGAATTTCTCTATCTTGTGTTTTGAACGTTATGCTAATTTTACCCGAGTTAAGACGAAAGGTTGTATACGAAAGAGATATACTGGATAGACTTTATGCGACAACGTGGTGGTTGGCTCCTTCTTGTGGCACGGCTTCAACTTTAATAGGATTGATTTACCCCTGCATCGACTCACGTTTGGGAGAACCTCATCATCTTCGAACTGACTGGTCAAGTGTCGTACGATGTGCTGCTGTGTTTATGGGAATTACCCATGGCGTTGTTGTATCCTTGTAAAAAATAGCTTTTGTTCCATAACTTACAAAATTCGGAAATTTGTTTGTATTTGGAAGTTCGAGTTCGTTCTGTACTTTGGACTTGCTAAGTGATTGTCACTAATCAACTGATTATTGATGTATACCATTACAAAAATGTCACGTTTGCCATAAATTATATAAATTATTGTAGGCGAAAGGTTAGATTGCAATAAATTGTCGTATAGATTGCAAGATGAGATGTGTTATCCTTGCTTGAGGTTTACGTGTTGTGGCACTTCGAACATACATGTAAGACAAGCTAAATAATCCCTATGGCCTCTCAATTTTGACATTAATGGCAAGTGAAACAGGAGGCGACTTTAATGAGTGATGGAATGCATTATATAGCTCGGTCAACTAAACATTCTTGGATAACATTTATTCAATTTTATTGAATTGCTGCCATGACAGGGGCACGAGATTACCTCATTTTGGTCATTCTAACGCTTGTTGTTGAAATATTGCTAAATCACGAACCATCCTCAACTGACATTTAACCTTGGGAAATATAATGGAGTATTTGGTAGTTAAAGGGTAAAGTATTAATTTCCAATTTTATCTTTAACATGGAATAGTACATGGCACATATGTTGCATCTACCAAAATTTGATTAATGTTTTCTGGTTGTAATGTGTAATAAGAACAGTATGACTAAGTGGTGGTACTTGTATTTTCCTGACTTTGGGGGTGAATAAAAGTTTTATGATAGTAAGAAAATCCAATGTGCATGAGATGATAAACTTTTAGAATTCCAAATGACAATTCCTATATATTGCTACCATAGCCATTGTCCAGCTTAATTCAAAAATATATGCTGCTGTGTAGGAAGTAATAAAACAACATAGAAAGTTGAAAGGTTGGTAGACTGCTGAATTTATATAGAAAAATTCTAACTTTTTGATCAAAGACCCTTTTTCAGAGAGTTTTTCATAAGCCCTTCTTCTTGAATGTGTTTCACCCTCTGAGGAAGGGCTTTTGGATGAAACATCAGAATTTTTCTATACAATATCTATATAATATCTATGCATATTATTTACTAGACAACTGTATAGTAATGTAGTGTAAGCACTATTAACATCATGGAAAATTGGTATAGAGACTGAATAAAAAATTACAAGTCTACAACAGAAGTTACATACCTAATTAAAACAAGTGGACTGCAGTGAAAACATGACTAAAAAGTTATTCTTTAGGAAAACTGAGTTAGTTACATATTCACTGAAAATTAATTCAGTTACATGTCCTGTCCGTCATCTGCATGTGTTTATTGTTGGCCATATTTGGAAGAAAGCAGAATATCATCTATATAATATCCTTGACCATGTTTTAAATTTCACGAGCTGTCACTATCCTGATCACTTTCTTCCTCCTGTAGTGGTTTTTTGCATGATTTTACTTTTTCTTTAGAATTTGGCTTATAGTTATTGGCTTATTATATATTCATGGGATACTGGCAATACATACAGTACTATTATGGCAGGCAAATTACTGGGTCACTTTGTTGCAGGTTTATTTTGTAAATGGTGACAGTATTTTTTGTACTGATGTATCTTATTTTACTTTATGATTAACTTTTTCTTGACATTGAACAACAGAAATTAAGATTTCAAAGTGAAATACATCTATTTATCACTGTTGCTGCTTTCTCAGTGCTTTTGTGGTGGTATTTTGATCGATCAGTGAATGGATTTGGTCTCGGATTATTGATTGCAATTTGTGCTCCAGTATGTTTGCAGTTGTTAGGTCCACATAGTATCTACAGGTATGGTAAATAAATACTAATAATAATTTTATTGAACACTTGAACATGCTAAATAATTCTTTGGTAAGCATTTCTTGGTATCAGTTCTGGTAATACAGACTTCAGCCATGATATCAAATCAAACTTCAACCAACCAACCAACCAAGACCTTAATATATCTTGTTATCAAAAATGCCAAATATACAATGAGTAATTTTTTTTCTATTACATTTTCAGGTGAGCACTCTAAGTAACTATTTAAACTGTGTAAACTTTATAAAGGTACTCAATAAAAGTACAAGAAAATTCCTTTCCCAACAACAATGTCAAAAGTTAAAATTTATTGTTGAACTTTATTTATTTAATTAGTCTCTTTATGTTGATGCTTTTAAACAGAGCTATACAATCTTGTTAGGAATATCACAGCCCAGCATATGATTTTGAAGAAGCCCATAATAATTGAGACATGAGTTATTGAAGG
>JBAHVQ010000392.1:2266277-2284926 GCA_036872915.1 Nanipora kamurai | reverse complement strand
GGTAGGTAGGTAGGTAGGTCTGTTGGTAGGTAGATAGGTAGGTTGGTAGATAGGTAGGTTGGTAGGTAAGTAGGTAGATAGGTAGGTAGGTAGGTAGGTCTGTTGGTAGGTAGATAGGTAGGTTGGTAGATAGGTAGGTTGGTAGGTAAGTAGGTAGGTAGGTAGTTAAATAGGCAGGTAAGTACATCGGAAATTTAGCAGTCCAGCAGACAAACCGGTCGGTGTGTCTAGATGTATAAAACAATCCAACAAAAAAGGCACGAAGAGAATGCACGCTTTGATAGTTGCTGTGGGAGGCACTCCTACTCGAGTTTGTTTTCCCAACCATCATTTCTAGTTCTTCCCGCTCCTAATCATAATTCAACAATAGACCTGGTACCAAGCGCAGAACAATGGTTTTCAGAGAACGTGATAACAGCTCAGCATGCTATAACGTCTGCACATAGCTCAGGGTCAACTGAAAAATAAAGCCAAGTTATTTTATAACCTATCTTGTCAGTGGTTGGCAACGCAACAGAAGATGTGGCTCATGTGGACATGGTGGCTCTTTTCTCAAATCTTTTTACGCCTTTTTTAAAGAGCACATAGAAGGAACATTTGACGCAATTTTTCTACAATATTGTTTTGTTAAAAGTTCAAAAAACATATGTACCTGATAATACTTTGGTAAGATTTGGTGCATCATCTCCACTTCTTCCTTATACATGGTTTTTCCAAGAAACATTTTGTTTCTTGAAGTGATAAATACTGCTCCACTTCGGCCAGGAGAATGACTTCGCACTGGTGGAACACAAAAAGCGCGCTAAAATAAACAACAATTGAAAAGGTAAAGAAGAGAACTTCCTCTCAAACATTACCGGGAAACCATGATAATTGCAATACCTACGACTTAGTCTAAGTTATATTCTCTAAAAGCTCAAGTACTAGAGATATTATCCTTGATGTTGGGATGTTTTGTTATACTGGAATTTAAATTTTTGCCAGAGGCAAACATTCCGAATACCGGTACAAGCGAAACTGTTGATGTGAAAACACAACAGACAAAAAAAGATAAAAACCCATAGGGAAATAAGAATTCATCTCAAAGGTAGAGTATTAAAATGCTATGCTGACAATCTCACCCTGAAAAGAAATTGAAACAAACGTTCCAGATGAGATATAAAACTGCCATATTTGAGGAGAAGAACTAAGATCCTTCATCACTGTGAAATACGTAACTTTATTTTACTTCTTTAAAACAACAAAAGCAAAAATCTATCAAATCTTTTTCATAGTACTAAAAACTAAGTTTTGTAATCTGGCCAATTTTGTTCTGCTTTTGCCAGCTCGACAAGAAATTTTGCTTCGAGATATGCTCAATTGAAATGGAGAAGTTAATATTATATCCCTTTGTATCCTTGATCTACAAAATCTACAACCCGACGGCTTCGAAGTACAGTATCTTTGTCTAACACTAGTTATCCCTTTCAACAAGCTTTTAAAAATTAAACCCCACCGAATTCCTTCGTCGATAAAAATAAATGTATACATTTAACAAATAAACATACAGTATATACAAACGCATCACAACTCTGGCCAGTCCTTATTCGTATTTTAACGCGCATCTGCGAGGATATTTCGCGTCGCTAACTTTGTAACCTCGTCTCAAAGGTCTTCAGCCCTCCGATTCGACGAAGACGAGGGGATTGGTATATTTTAGAAATTACTCCTTGGGTAACTTGAATGACGCTAAAAGATCTTTTCTATTCTTATTTTCCCCTTCTGTATGAAGATTGATTTTTTTTTATTGAAGTTTTCGTACCTCGGAAGTTTCGATGGCTCTCAAATCACTGCAATAGGTTCAGGAATACTTGATACACAACGTGAAATAACAATATTGTCACCATCATAAATACAGCACATTCATGGGCAGGCTCCTGACAACAACATTCCTACATTCCTACTAGCTCAGTCAGTAGAGCACTGGGCTGGTATCCTATAGGGCTATGGATTGGATTCTGGTTGACAGGGCCAGAAGATCATCTTTTTTGGATGCAGCTTTGCATTTAGTCTCACAGCTGGCCCCCCTGGATTGTTCTACATTAACATTTTATTATTTTACATTGACATAAACCTGACCATGCTTTGGACAAACTTCAAACTTCTGCATACTTACTCCATATGCCTGGTCATCAATATTGAATAGCTCTCTCAATTTTTTAAAAACCAGAGGGCAATACTCTTTGAACTTGTAATGGGAAGGAAACTTCTCTCTGTTACAAAGAAAAATTACATCAAATTAGTGTAACTCTAACGGATGAACTCCAACCAACAACGACGCAAAATTCACAAGGAAACAGTTTTTGTTTATTCATTCATTCTATTTACAGCTTTTCCTAAAAATTGAAAAGCATCATTAAAATAGCCTATGTGCACAAATTTTAATTTCTATTTGAGTCTTCTTTTAATATTTTGAGTATAATTCCAGATACTATAACCATGAAATAATGTGCTAACGTAACTCCAGTACCTTCTTTAAAATTGTTATGATCGAAGAACCACGCAGGAATCTCAGGTAAAGTATGAACAGTAGTGCCGGCATATCACATGAAATAAAGACGTAAATAATTAATAATTTTTAACAATAATCTATTAAGAAATTCACAAGTCGTTGATCTCGATTTCTTAATAAATTATTTATAAAAATGATCAACTTGCCATGCTTTTATACGCATTTACACCTTCTGCCCTTCATTAAAGCGAAAGCGTTGTTCATTAGAGTGATTGTCATATTCAATAGTGCCTTTCAAACTTCAACAACGCCAATCAAATTATAATTGCGCTAAAAGCAGATTCATTTACAACAAGTAATTAAACATTCCGTTAAATTGAAATTCAAATAACGTCAATGTAAAAAACATTTCATTAGCGTCAATCAAAATTCTATAAGAAAACTGGGGAAGTCAACAAAATAAAATAAAAAGTCAATTAGCGATGACGCGTATATATTGATATATGTTGTATGAATAAGACTGGTAATAACAATTACCAAGCCTGGCAATGTCTATAGGAAATTGTTGTACAAGATATAGCACTTCATACGTCTTTTTCAGATGTGTGCGGCTAGAGTAAGCGTTACGATGACTGAACAAAGGATGCAGAGAATTCGAAGGATAACAGGGAAAGATTAGTACTGTTTTTTGAAGAGCCAGAACAAGACTGTATCTGAGAATGGCGGATACTTTGGGGTGTAATCGCTCAACTGCCACAAAGATAATATCCAAAGAAGGCAAGGTTAAGAGCCTATACGAATCTTACCTTATCTTCCAGCGATATTCTCACTCCTTGGCTCAGTCATTGTAACGCTCAGTCTAGCCGCACACATGTGAAAACGTTTTAAGTGCTATTCTATATAATTGTACCATATATACCCACGCATTATCGCTAATTGACTTTTTATTTTGTTATGTTAACTTTCCCATTTTTCTTATTGAATTTTTATTGACGCTAATGAAATACCATAAATGTTAATGTTTTTTACATTGACGTTATTGAACTTCAGTTTAACGGAATATTTAATTACCGTTGTAAATGAATTTACCTTTATAATTTGATTGGCGTTGTTGAAGTTTGAAAGGCACGATTGAAGATGACAATCGCTCTAGTGGACACCGCTTTCGCTTTAATGATCGGCAAAAGGAGTGATTGAATGACAATACGCTGTTCGGGAATTGTTCAAAAATTAATTCATATAACCAGGGTTCGAATTCACATATCGTGATACGTTAATTCAGACGCACTTAAGAGAGTGATATGATAGGAATCTCGTTTTCAATAAAACATTAAATTATCAGCCAAAATGTTCGACAGAAATCTCCGGTGGGAGACGGTTGCCCACCAATATATACCCCACTGGCAACAGTTATATTCATTCTCCAAGTCAACTAGGAAAAGAATTGGGACGGAAATAAATCATACAGTATCTATTTGAATGAAATACTCTCCAAACCGACAAAGAACTCATTAAATCTTTGGTCGTGTTGAAGTGTTCCATGATAGACCAATTAGCATTCTTTTTTCAATCAGTCGACATTGATTAACCTATATACAGGTCATACTTGAAGCTCTTTGGAAACTCCTGTCTCTTTAGTCTTTTTTTCTCTGCCTGCGATTTGCCCGTGTTTTACGCCCCATCCACTCTGAATTATCACAAAAACCCGAAATTTCTTTTGCGATGCGCTTTTGAAACATTAATTCGAACCCCCATTACCTCCCTCTCATTAACCCTTTCCTGACCGAGGATTTTCCCCTTGACGAATAAAATCGTCTGGCGTTAGCCATAGTAAAATACTAAAGTCTCCAGTGGTCGCTGAGGACCACTACGGTCAGGAAGGATTAAGAGTGATCATGGTCTGAATTTTGATTAAGAAAAGCGCAAACTTGTGTCAAGCCAGCAGTTATGATTTGAAATAAGACAAAACAGTTCATAACTATTATGGGTTGCCAAATTTCAAAAATAAAATTGACAGTTAAACCAGCTGTCGATATTTTTATGCTTCCACACGGCTTCCGACCCGAGTAGTGATATTATTACCATCACTATTCGGATCGGGCATTAAACGCAACCGGCCTGAGGACGTCTTTTAAAACAGCAGATAAGACCGCGAAGCCAAACCTAACGTCTTTAAGTTCCAACTTCAAAGAACTATACCGGGTAAGTAAAAGAGTTGATAACAAACTCGTTACTAAATCTGAAAGCGTGAATAAATCTGACTAACATCTCATGCAAGACTGCGTTGAGTTGACTGGTGGTCAACAAACTCATAACACCAAGTGAAATATTTGGTAATCTTCTTATTCCTTTCTCAAAATTTCATGGTTAATTGAGCGCCGTTACTGACACTATTCGCTTGTTTTATAAGTTCTAAAACTCTCCAGTTCTCCTGAATCGACTGTAGTCTCGGGTTAAACTTAATCTTTAGTAAGCTGGCGTTGTTTAAAGAACGACAACAGTTGCGAGAATACTCTGGAGATTTAAAATTATTCATACCATTTTTTTTAATCAAAAATTCTTTTGTTTAGAGGACGCTGTCGTCGAATTTGCCGTCGTAGATCTTAAGGTCTCTAGTGAAGGTTTAAAGACGCAGTTGCGTTCCAACCACGTGTAGAACGCATTCATACCGCACTCGGAACGCGTTCTCACCGCGTTCGGGGCGCGTTCCGACTGCGTCTTGGTGCGTTTCTCGTTAGGCTATTTCTGAGCTTTATTTTACTTGATTTTTTGTATTTGTGAGTTATTACTAGTGAGTTTGTCACATAGCTATGCTTGATTTTCAATCAATATGCAAAATTACATGTGGTGAGCAGTTCCTGAATAGTTGAGACTTCACATTATTCTCCTCCCCAGCCAATAGGGTTTTTAGTCAAGACCATTAAGGTTTAGCCATAAGATTTGCGAGGTGGACTGGAACATTAGTGATACTTGTATAAAACAATGACAAATAAAGTTTTTAAGCAACCAAATGAATAAGTTGTGTAGAGATTAGGTGTTCACGTGACAGATTACGCGCTGTCCACGTGAACATTGTTGACATTTTGTTGTGAGCGGTGAGAAGGGAGGGAAACGAAAACCGTGATCCGTGATGGAATAAAGTTGTTTTTGTTTAAAACTGGGAGTCTGTGATTGGATGTACTAACGAGTTTGGTACAGTTGTGAGGTGAGGTAAAAAGCACCATCTGAAGACAAAAAATTTTTTTTAAAAAAATGAAGAGAATACAATATTAACCAGCCAAATAATAAATTCCTGATTTAACCTCATTTGCTCACTCAGTATGGGAAAATACCTCGCTTTAGTTTTTAGCACAGACCTCACTCCTTAGGCAGACAGTCTTTATGAAAACCTCAAGTAAATACATTCCTATACAGATCTTGCTCTCGGTTAGTAAATCTATAACCCTTTAACCCTATCCTGTCTGAGGACGTTCCCCTTGAGAAGTAAAATTGTCTGGCATTAGCCAGAGTAAAATACTAAAGTCTCCATAGGTCACTGAGGACCTATACAGACAGGAAGGAGTTAAGTTTTAAACCCTTGTTAACCCTTTCCTCTCTGAGGACTTTCCCCTTGACGAGTAAAATTGTCTGGCATTAGCCAGAGTAAAATACTAAAGTCTTCATAGGTCACTGAGGACTGATATGGACAGGAAGGTGTTAATGCCCAGAACTCTTCCTTGTGATCGGTAAAATCATCTGGCATTAGCCAGAATAAAATAGTGAAGTGCACCTTTGCCTCTAATTGGATTAAAATGATACTGTACACACCTCACAGAGAGTGTTACAGTGTACTAGTCTTGTACCCAAACTGAAAATAAACTGTAAAGCAAATTTGACTTTATCACAGAAATTCTTTGCAAACATGAATAAATACACAGATCAACAGCAGTACCATTCAAATGAAACTTAACATAAAGATTACTCAAATTTTTAGTTAGAGAGGTCCAGTTCACTAATAAGCCTGTTCAGGTGTCAGTATCAAATCAAATGTATACGGTATATTTACTTGTAAGATACAAGTTAACAAACATCACAAACCCATCTCAAACCCTATCAATCAAAAGTGAAATCAGCTTTGCAACAATGTTGGATGATCATGCACCAACAAGACCAACTAACAGTTAGAAAAAATGGTGGACCTTGCTACTACCCGACTCTGCACAATGGCTGTTCCTTTTAGCAAGTTGCCAAACTTGGATTTGGTAAATGGGCTGCCCAAGTCAATTGTACTCCTGACAGCCTACCCAATGACTTTGCCAGAACTCTGTGCTAACAGTTCCCTTTGACAAGAGAAATTGTCTGGCATTAGCCAGAGTATAATGCTAAAGTCCTCATCTGTCACTGGTGATTGAATTTGGTACCAACAATTTAAAAACATTGATCCTAATGCATGTTTTGCAATTATTAAAGAACAGTTTTTTACTTCATGGTAAACTCTGATTCTGTTATGAATGTTATTTTTTAGTAAATTTCTTCCAATTTGCACATGTACTTAGAAATAACTTTACGTGAGTTTTAAAAAACATGTTCACAGGGTAATTTTAGGCTCAAACTGTTAAATGTCATTTTTACATATGAGGAACTTCATGCTAGAAACTGGAATGGAAATTGCAGCAAGTAGTTGTCAACAAAAGTGGCATTAGGATTAATTAAACAAATTGTTCTTAACTCCTTCCTGATGGTGGTGGTCCTCAGCAACCTCTGGAGACTTTAGTATTTTACTCTGGCTAATACCAGATGATTTTACTCATCAAGGGGAAAGTCAGTCCCTAATACTGTTTGAAATTATTACCTGGCAACAGATTTTATATATTTACAGTTTATGCATGTGCTGTAATATGCACTATTTCATAAAAACTTATCAATTTATAGCTGGTTGGTCTCATGTTTGTTCTAGCATCTGTACATATGTACTGTACACATGTACTTTGCAGCTACCTTCCTATTTAACAGGTATTACACAAATGCATGTGCCATACAAACAATACTTTGAAATATTAAAAAAAAGATGACGAACTGAGGGCATAAGTGATAAGAAAAATTTAATTAAATTTAATCCCCAAGGTTAATGAACTGGTGTAAAATAAAGTGATAATGCTTGTTAACACTGCTAACGATGATCATACTGAACATGTAAACAAGACTTCAGACAAGTTAAAAACAGTAGGGAATGTCAACAGACTATCTCAATTGCTTTGTAAGTTTATTTACTCTTACTAAATTACAAATAGTACCAATACTATGAAGTTTAACTTAAATTTTGAACAGTTTACTTTTCTTTTTTGAAACGGGCAAGAAATGGTTAATTCAAATATGAATAAAATTTCAACTCAATCTAAAGAAATTGTTATTATTACTGTAGTGACACTTTTACTTTTGGATAGCTTACAAGAAGCTATTTGCATGGTGGGGGGCATATTTACAAAGAAAAACGATGATCAAAATACCTGATTCTGTTGTTCAGCATAAGATATGTTTGTTAATTTACAGCTGTTGAACAGTTACACTTATCCAGTGGCTAATCCAGTTTAGTTTTACTTTTCCAGAAAAAACACTGCATGGATAGGTTCCAACATTCGTTGTACCTCCAGCTGCTTTTATTAGAACGAGTTGCCAAATTAACGAGAAACAGGAACTCTTTCAAAACGACGATAAAAAATTCGATGTTTATTAACTGTATACTGTATGTGTTCATTTATTTTTAGTCCACCTGCAGTTGATTAAAGTTGGATACGGAGCGAGCTGGAAGCGAAGCGAGGTAAACAAAGTCACAGGCACTCAACTGCACTTCCCTTTAACATATACATATACATATATGTATATGTATACATATACATCACATTACATATAAATATACAGGTCTATTCAAAAGCGGCAAGTGGCATCAATAATTGAAGACACGGTCTAAATCTTATAAACATCTTTACAAAAATACGTACAAGACATCCCCCTTTCCGTGTGTCTAAATTTTCCGTAAAAGGTAACCTTGCAAAGTTTGTCTAATATAAAAACCTAAAAAAACTTTTATTCTTTAACATTTCCCCCGTACATCTCAGTTTATCTGAATGTCAGCAAAACAAGAAACCACTGTAGCGACGAAGATCTAATACTGAATTATAAACTCGCGAACAGAAAGACCTTTCCTCAGAAATACAATATTATTCTTGATCAGGTATACTCCAGCAGACCTCCACAAAGATAATTCAACGTCTCAAAATATGACGGGAAATATGGCTCTCGGCCACAATATCAAGATCTAAGCATCGAATTAGAATAAATTAGGATTAAAGCGTGGAAGACACCTGGCTTATGTTCACTATTCACGCTTCTGACATCGCCGTCTTTCAATTTTTCTCTCTTCTGTAGCTCGCATTCGTTTCAAAATTGCCAAGAGATGCTGAATGGCTGTCAAAGCATTTACCATTATGCATTAAACTACAATTAAATACTTTGTCTCCATCATTTCTTTATTTTGAGTCACTAGTCAGTCTTTGAAGACATCAGTTACATGTAGTAAACAGTCATACCTATTAAAAAGATGGTTATCCACTCGAATCTTTGAGTATGCTTTGAAATCATCGGGTAAGAGCATAGCAGGAACCTGAACTGGCGCTAGTTCGTTAATCTAAAAAAATCAGCACGGTTTTTATACTGTAATCTGCTGCTAAAATTATATCCAATTCATACAACTTAATACTCACCGTGTGATTCAAGCCCCACATAAAGACACTAAAAAGAGGATCATTCGATCGGAAAAGCTTTACTTTCTGGCTTTTAGCCTTAAACTTCCTCTTCGTTAGTTTAAGAGTTGGATTCTTTTTAAGTGAAGACATTTTCTAGCGATAGATCAGTATGAACACCGACATTGAAGCTGCCATCGATTGTTTCTTCTCTCAAGGACTCTGCACATTAGTTCCCGCTGACCAGGAGACTGCGCCAGTTTAATTTCTTTCCCAGCGGTACCAAGCTTCCAAAGAGCGGTGAAGTTTATCCTTTTTATGAATTGATAGCGTTTCACACTTTCAATAACCCATCAAACTCGAATTTTATCCGTGGAATACCACTATTAGGTAGGTAACTCGTAATTGCTATTCGGCAGACAGAATTTAACTCTCTTCAAAACTGCGTTAGCAGCTCTTTACTTTTATATCATTGCTTGAATCACTTGAATTTAACTCGGTTTCTGTCATTCGTACATCCGGCCACAGTTGTGCAAAAATTAATGATCCACAAAACTTAAAATAGCCAAAAGGCCAGAGCCGTACCTGGCAGGGAGAGTTAGGACAGTGGCGTGGTGGCGGGAGCGAAGGGGGAGCCATGGCGCCACATTGGTCATCATTGAGAGCTCCAAGAGCTGCAAATTATTACTACAATCATAATCATTTGATGGAAATCTGGAAAAAGACTTCTCCCATTAAAGTTTCTTATTTAAAGTAAATTTTGGCGAAAAAAAGCCCATTTTCTTGCTGCATCAGTCTGATTTTGTTAACATTATCTGTTGTGATGAACGCATATTATACATTATTATTGATTTACATTTGATTGACAATTTATTTACGCACTCTAAAATTTAGGTATCGCATTACTGCAAGCACATGGGCACAATACAATCAGAAAATTTACTGTTGACCTGAGGATCTGAAGTGAACAGAGAGAGTTACCTTATTTCCTCTATTTAGCCTCCCCTAATTAGACCCTATTTAGAAACCAGCAAAAGAAAATAAGCCCCCACCCTTTACTTAGCCCCCACCCTCTATGAATTAAGACATCACCGGAGAATCAATCTCAGGATGGAATCATAACAAAATCCGAATGCTAAAGCTTTATAAAAAATGCGTTTATTTGTTTGAAATTTAGTAATGTAAACATCAGAATAGTCACTTGCTTTGTGTCGAAATTTCAGACAAAATTATAGTCATGTGTTTAAGTTTTTCTTTTTTCTTGTGGAGTTTGTTGTGCAAAATACTGATCGTTTGCTTGCGTACGGAAAAGGCTGTGTAAAGACCCGGCACTACCAAGCCGTCCCCCAAGTATCTCGATCCAGTTGGTGAAAACTCTAAATCATTTCCTTCTCTGGCTAAAAACTTGCACATTAGAAACGACAATTCAATTGACACATGCCCAACAAGGTGCTTTTCTTCACCATCGGGCCTCTTACCAACAGCATAATCATCAAAAAGCTTTGTTTCCTCTCAAGTGTCATGCTTGCATATCAACCTTTCCCCAGTAACTGGAGTCCATATTGTCTTGTAAACGTGATGTCCACGAACGAGGCAGAAAGCGTCGACCTCGAGCCATAATCTTTACCTATAGGCGTAGGACTGTAGGAGTCAAGGGAAACACTGCTTTCTAATGCCTTGCCTGTATAACAACCGTCGACATATGATTTTACAAGGTGTAATTAATGTCATTTGAGCCTATTCACAGGTACCGGTCACAGATCCCAACATATCGGTAACTATACTTGCACATCTCGCTAAAATGGCTGATGTTGATGACGAATTAGACGAGAGTTCAGGAAATTTAACGTCCCATAAAGGAAGAAAAATATGTTCTTACTCTGTTGAGTTTAAACTTGAAGTCGTCAAGTTTGCGGGGAATAGCCGAATCGCTGTAGCGGCAAGAAAATACAACGTCGACGTACGACTGAGGCACAAAAGACCCAGACCAACTTGTTGATAAACTGCGTGCGCATATACTAAAATTACGACGAATGCGCAAACGGGTTGAATATTAGTTCGGTAATATCATCGCAATGGACAAGACAGCTGTATGGAATGATATGATTTCAAAACACCACTGTGGAGAAGCGAGGAGCTCATACAGTTCACACGGTCATGAAAAGTCTAAAGTGACAGTTTGCTTGACAGCATCTGCAGATGGTAGTAAGAAAAAGCCGTTTTTTGTATTCAATGAAGGAAAACGTGAAGTAAGAAGATTACACGAAGAATACAAAGTAAGGTGTTCTGTGGGCACAAGCGTTAATGGGTGGATGAATGAGGAGTTGAGTGAAAGGTATTGCCGGGAAGTGTTGGGCACATTCACCTTCGGACGTCGGCGGCTTCTTGCATGGGATACTTTCAGATGTCATTTAACACCCGAGGTGAGAGAAACCGTGAATAATGGGAAAATTGATCCTGTTATCGTTCCTGGCTGTTGTACTAAATACATACAAGCACCTGATGTCAGCTGGAACAAACCTATGAAAGAACATTTGAGAACCATGTACGACAAATGGCTTTCAGATGAGCGCTATGAGCTAACAGCGCAGGGAAACATGCGAGCGCCCCATCAAAACAGCAAATGATCGACTGGGTGCTTGAGGCTTGGCGCATGCTACCTACAGAGCTAATTATCAAATCATTCAAGGTGTGTGCTCTGTCTTCTGCCCTTGATGGATCAGAAGACAACGAAATTATGCGCATTAAGCATGGACCTTGTCAGAGTCTTCTCAGCCGACTGGAAAGTACAGCGCATGACGAGGACGATGTATCTGATCCTTTTGATGTTCAAATATCAGAAGAGGAAATGTGTCTGGAGGACATTGAGGAACTTCTCATTGATGACAGCGATGAAGAACTTGACGATATATAAATTATTTTGATTGCACTGTTACTGACTGAATGCATTATGTTGTTTTTACAAATAAATATACATGTACTGGATTGGGTATTTTAATAAATGCAAAGTGATCAAGGTACATGCGTTGGGTGAATTAGTATATTTACGGTAATAATTTCGGGTGAAAATTTATTAAGCCCCCTTCTAATAAGCCAACCTTAAAAGCTAGCAAAAAAAATAAGCCCCCAGGGGGCTAAATAGAAGAAATACAGTATAAGTCTATGCTAACCTGCAGCATTTTGTTTGTAATGTGATTTAACACGTGGATTTTGGCACAGAAGTAAGTAAAAATAGGATTAATTATTGCATGTATGTTCATTAAACATCTAAGCTCATAATTTCTTATATTTATATCAATATTTAGATCGAATTGTGTATGCGCACATTATTACTTGTGACAATAAATACGATTTACCAACATCTAGCCGTGTGGCGTATTCAAACGGGTATTGATGATTCTGCGAACCATTATCTTTCCATGTCAGCCAAATGTTAACATTAAACACAAATCTGAACATGCCAGCTTGGTGTATTTCAGACGACTTGCAAACCTTCGAGCTCGTTACCTCAGAAACTTGATTTCAGATTCCCAAACGGCAATCGAACGCGCAACCTTTTGATGACCGGTGAGACTCTGTAACCACTGAGCTACCAAGATTCAGATGGTGAGTTAAGATGCAGGTTCGTCAGGTACGGCGATCTTTTTCTTTTTTGCGAGTTTTCACACCCTGAAGCATGCGACTGAGTGAACAACTTACGAAACTAGTGGACCCACTGATGATATAAAAGTAGAGTGTTGCGTAGGCAGTTTTGAACGACATGTAGAAAGCGAAAAGGTTTAGGAAACTGAACCTGGAACTTAGATTTAGAAAAACTCATGTTTCAAGCGAAGCTTTGTTGCTTTTCTTCATCGGTTGGCGGGCATATCCCTGTTTGGGAACCATCGTGTCAGTGTGACAATTTGCACCAAACAATGACCAGGAGATAGCTGTGCGAACAATGAGACGACTTCGAAGGCAAAGCTAGTTGGCAATGATGCTACGAGGGATGGTTTCTTCATGTGTGGAGAACAACATGGAGTTGAGATAAGTGCTTCCCTTGAGACTTCGTGTGATATTTCGTCGATACAGCAACACAGAAATGCTGTTATTCGAACTGGAAGACGTTGCCCCTTCACCGCTGAAAGCATGAAGGGTCAGTTTGTGGTTGACAGCTATCTAGCAATAGGTACTGAGAAAAATGAACCAACTTGATTAGGACGAATAAATATTCACAACGTAAAGGTGGTCACGAATATATTTCCTAGGAGATGGGCTCAGGAAAAGACCTTCTTCATTACGTAGGAAAAATTGAGATAAGCAAAATAAAATTACAAATAATATCAACTGGAGATACAAAAAAGAAGGTCGAAGAACAGTCAGTATCAGCTGAACAAAGTCAGCTGGTGTCTAGGTTCAATATACAATTCAGTAACGAGGTCCTGCAAGCACTTCAGCGATGACGAATTAAGTGAACACTATGGGCAACTTGTTCGTTAGTTGAAGACAATTGCTGAGGAGACATACGACCGACGACCCCACTAGTTGAAATGCCATAAGGCATAACCAAGACGTCGTTCTTGCAATTTTGTGGCTAAAAAAACACGAAATAAATAAATAAATAAATAAATAAATAAATAAATAAATAAATAAATAAATAAATAAATAAATAAAAGCCCGAAAAAATTGTGACACGTAGCTGTCACAAGGTTCAAAACAATCTTGAGATGCGAACAAATTGCGTTATTTCAAAATTCTTTATTTATACAGTATATTACATCTTTCTCGGTGTCTTCTATTCCGACATGAATCGTCTAATAAACAAAAACCGGAAACAAATGCCCCCGCAACCACAACCATGTAGGCTATGGGCGTATCGCATAACCTACACAGAATTTGTTACACGTCTCCCATTATTTAGGAGAAATTTTCGTAATTTCATCCGATCAAGAACTCTGAACTAAATGTGAACGCCTAGTCGTAAAGTAAAGGAAGAAACAAACTCCAAACAGTAATGTCATCTTGATAAACTCAAGATATGAGCTAAGATCAACAGAATTACAATGAAATTGTGATATTTCGTCTTTATTGAAAAGACATCATCAGACAGACTGATTCTGGATTTCAGTCGTAAAGTTTTCGACGAATTCTGCTCAGATAATCCACTCCTACATTCTCTCATCCTGAGGCCCGCAATAGACTCTATCTTCATTCTGCAGTTCGGCAGGAACATAGTCCACCTCATGATGCGATCATTCAGGAACTGTGGTCTGTTCAAATAGACCAGAGACTGATGATCTGTCTGGAGCGTGAATTTTTCTTCAACTTTTACTCGCGGTGTATGCTCTCTCTTGAGCCTCCTCCCATTAGACCTTGCTTGGTTGACCTTGCTGAAATTATTTTAGATGATGATGACGATGGTGATGATGATAATAATAAAATGAATGGTTTCGTCTTGTTGCGCAGTCGCGTTATCTTAAAACCACTATCGGAGGTTAAGATTGGTTTTAAAATCAAAGTTGAATGGAAGGAACAAGCTGCAGGCGATCAATACCTTGGCGATTGCACTTTTTGGGTATAGAACTGGGGTGATTGGTTGGAGGAAGGATGAACTGCAGGCAGTGGACAGGAAAGCAAGAAAATTACTTACAATGCATGGAGCATTCCACCCCTAAAGTGATATGGATAGAATATACCTCCCCAGGGCAAAGGGCGGAAGAGGACTGATTAGTTGTGAGGAATGCGTTAACTCTGAAGAAAACAATATAGGATGGTATATTAAACACAGCACAGAACCACTGTTAGTTCAGATAAGAATGAACGGAGGGGTGGAAACGGTAAGTAGTATTGGAAAAGATGAATACAAAAAAACTAAAATCAAAGAAGGTGAACAAAGATGGAAAGAAAAGAAGATGTACGGTCAATTTTTTTAGAGACGTCAGCAGGAAAACTGATAAAGATAAGCGTTGGATATGGTTGAGAAAGAGAGATTAAAACCCGAAACGGAAGCGCTGATTTGCGCGGCACAGGAACAAATGATTTGGACCAACTACATCAAACACAGAAGTTACAATACGAGGGACGATGAGACATGTAAGATATGAGGAGAAGTAGGTGAAACAGTATGGTATTTAACCAGCGAATGTGAGAAACTAGCCCAGAGTGAATACAAGAGACAACATGATAATGTAGCCAGAATGATCTACTGGGAATTATGTGGTAAGCATGGGTTTGATAGAGCAGAGAACTGATACCATCAGGAGCCAGAGGGCGTGATAGAAAATGATTGGGTTAAGATATTGTGGGATTTCGTGACCCAATGTGACAATATGATCCAACACAGAAAACCTGATATTGTCTTAGTCAATAAAATGGAACGGAAACGCTTCATCATAGACATTACATGACCTGGTGACAGTAGAGCCGCAGATAAGTAGGAAGAGAAGTTGCAACGATACGATGCACCGAAAAGAGAGATTCAAGGGGTTTGGTTTATGAAGAAGGTTGAAATCATCCCTATAGTTGTTGGCACTCTGGGAACAATAAGTTCTAAATTAGAGAAGAAGATAGAGAAGTTGAGTATTCGGGTAAAGATTGAACAATTATAGAAAACTACGCTTCTTGGAACAGCTAGGACCCTTCGTAAGGTGAAGGAGATTCAGGTGTGAATGAACAGTGTTACCTTAGTTCACTGGCTGTGAGCAGCTGATACTGAGTTTCCAGCAAACAACTGATTGATGTGCGTACGAGAAATAATAACAAAATGAATGGTTTCGTCTTGTCGCGCAGTCGGAGAATTGTTGACTCGTCAACTCACTTTTCCTCATTAGGCCTTGGTTAGTTGACCTTTCCTGGTAAGGTTTGTCAAAGGCGCTGCCTTTGCCGCATAATTGGGTATAAACTCCCGGTAATATCGACTAAACCCGATAACTGCTCTGACTTCTCTTTTTGTCCTGGGCCTCCTTACCTCCTTGATCTTCTTCACATTATCGTCGTGAAGACCTTTGATCCCGTCGGATATCCTATGATCGACCACATCGATAGTCTCGGCTGCAATCACGCACTTTGTGGACCCCGAGTTGACCAACCCAAAAGGCGTCTTGACAAACTCATATGTTCAATCGGGGGTGACGAAAGGTCACCAGACGTTGACTCAACATCATGTTTGATTAAATTGGTGTTGTCTGGGATATTGTTGGAGATATGTTCATAACGCTTGATCAATCGTTGCAGCTGCGATTCGTGCTCGTCGTTTAACTGTTGACCGATAGTACCGTGGGTAACTCTTTCCTTTTGATGTGTTGAGCTACGTTCTGAAAGATCGTCGCCGTCGACCGCAGCTCCAGCTAAATGCACCTCTGACCCACCAACAACTTCATCTTCTTTCCTCTCCACTTGTCTCGTAGCTCGATCGTTGACTTGTACCACGCGTTGCCTTTCGACGTACTCTTTCAGCATATTAGCACGAAACGTTTTCGTCTTGACACCGACGTTGATACCATAATCATTTATTCCGATAATCTTGTCTACCTCAAATGGACCCTTCCACGGCATTAGAAGCTTGTTCTTGTTCGTAGGCAGAAGTATCGGGACTTATGACCAATCTTAAACTTCCTATTTCTTGCCTTTCGATAGTAATACCGTTGGTATCTCTTCTAAGATCGCTTCAACACCTCTGGAGCTATCTTGGGGCTTTCTTCAAGCCTTTCTTACTGATTGCTTGTCTTCACCTTGGCCCATCTACCTCCTTGGTCTATAGCTCTTTCAGGATATGCATTGGACCTCTCACTGTTCCATCCGTACAGTGGCTCGAAC
Source organism: Nanipora kamurai (assembly GCA_036872915.1). Classification (NCBI taxonomy): domain Eukaryota; kingdom Metazoa; phylum Cnidaria; class Anthozoa; order Scleralcyonacea; family Helioporidae; genus Nanipora; species Nanipora kamurai. The sequence continues at coordinate 2,267,922 of JBAHVQ010000392.1, read as the reverse complement.
GGGGCAAATCCTGTGGATTCCTGGGGACTTCACGATATGTGAAAGACAAGGAGTTGATATAACGTGAACACTGCTTAGGTAGTTCGCAACAAAGCTTCTTTTAAAAATTTTTCAGAACTCACATTTTCTACTATTTCTCCACTAATCCATGACACATTTAGTGGTACGGGCTAGTAGTTTGCTGTTTGATGCTCAGTAATGTGGACACTTCTTGCATACATTCGGAAACGAACTGAGTGCCCATGTCGCTCAAAATCTCTTTGGGTATACCTAATCTTCTGTACATACCGACCAGGGCTTAAGCTACTGCCTCCGTATCGATGGATTTTAGTGGGACTGAGCCGGGGTAACGAGTGGTACAGTCGACAAGTGTAAGAATGCAGCGGTGTCCTTGCTCGCTCGGAGGGGTATATTGGGCCAATTAAGTCTACGGCAACTCTCTAGAAGGGTGTGTTCATGAGCGACATTTTCTCTAGGAACTCTGGGAACCTTTTCCTTGGTTACCGTCGTGTGGCAAATGTCGTATGCAGGATCGGCAAAACCTTCTTTACCTCACCATGGATTCCAGGCCAATAAAAGCTACTCGTGATCCTATCTCTGGTCTTCTTCACGCCGACGTGGCCACCCATGATAGAGCTGTGAGCAATATCCATCAACTGCTGGCGAAGCTGTTCGGGTACCATCACCTGATGCAGAGACTTCCCCTCACTCACACCAGGTCCTCTGTACAAACGATACAAAATTCCTCTCGTCGAAGGACACCTGTTGATCATCCTTGACCTTCCAATGGGCTCTTCTCATTGCTGACCAATTTACAATCTTTGGCGAGATGATCAGTTCGATTGCTTTGGAAACAACGTCTCTCAGCTCTCAAATCAGTTCGTTTCTCAGTTCTCAAATCTTCTCATTTTCGGGCACGCCATCACTTTTGGGGTGCTGTTTCCCTTTACTTGGCTTGGTTGGCGTAGTTAGACGTCTTCTGTGGGCGATGAGAAATGGCTCGGCAATGTTCCCAACATCTTCGAGATTCTCTGGAGCCCGGATTGACAAATCCTCGGGACTCGAATTAATAAACTGCTCCCTCACAAACAGCTCCCACACCCTCGTACGTTTTCTTGGTCTTTGACAGCTCAATTCATCTCGTTCTCAACGCTAATTCATAGTTTCTCTCAGCTTCTTTCTCCCTTTCTTGCGCTTGACGTTCTTGATCTCTCGCCTCTGCTTCGAGCCTCTTCACCTCGCGGTCTCTCTCTCTCTTCTACCTCTTCGTCAAATCTTGTTGCTCCTTTATGACAGTGAACAACTCTTTCCCTTCCAATCCAAAGTTCTTTCCCAACGAGACAAACTTTTCCATCGTCTTCAGCCCACAGTTCTTACGAAAATTCTAAATGTTCATGCAATCAGTACATTTTTCCCTTCGGCAAACTTTCAAAAGGAAATTAACGTCTGGCTCACTTTCCTCCTTTGTTGTTCTTCTAGTTTCCCGCCGGAGGTACCAGGGTCACAAGGTTCAAAACAAACTGGTCAGGGAAGAGATATGCAAACAAATTGCAGTATTCCAAAATACTTTATATATAGGTTAAAGTATGAGGGAGAGGTTTTTATTCAACTGTGAAGACCGAGGCGCACAGCGCCGAGGTCTTTA
>JBAHVQ010000392.1:2249863-2263319 GCA_036872915.1 Nanipora kamurai | reverse complement strand
CTTCGTTTGACAGCCAATTTGCGATGACTTGCGTTTGCTAACGTTTGTTTATGACTGATTTGAGGTTGTTCAAATTTCAGCACAAGGTTCGTTCAAACAAGTGTGAGGACTTACGTGCCGTTTGAACACAAAACATAAGTCTATTTAACTCTTTAGTGCTCAATCACAATGAAAACTTCCCAAGCGCGGGAGTTTTGGTATTCAATTGGTTCAGCATCGTTACAAATTGAATTAGTCGAAATAAGATTCACGTTTATCGCAAATGGCAAACGTTAAAATACCACGAGACCAAATTTTTCCGCCTTTAATTGCCATTCACCGTTTGTCGTTTCTACGTGAAAGTTTACAGTTTCACGTTTCGCATTGACGCGAGAATTCTTTCAATGAATTATTTTTTGTTTCAAGGAAACTTGGAGAGAATTATTGCTTACGTGTCACACCAGACAAAAAGATTTTTTTAACTTAAAACCTCACAAATGCGGCTGCATCCAGCAGTAGATGTAATCATTGTTGATGTGCAGAGGACAGAGTTTCGGAGTTTGTTTAGTTTGAATATTCTTAAAAAGGATTGCAAAGGAGAATTTCGACATATTCTTAACCCTTTATCTGGCAGGTTTTCTGGAGGTCTCCCCTTGACGAGTAAAATCGTCTGGCGTTAGCCAGCGTAAAATTAATATGTTGCCATTTGGCAACAGTGCCGGGTAAAGGGTTAACCAATTTCACGAATGCGTCGATATAGTTTTTAGTAGTCGAAAAATGCCATTCTATGTCGCTTTCCGGCTGATAGGGAGACCGTAAACTTCAGAAAATTACGCGGATGTTCCTGTACTTTCATCAGGTTCCACATCAAATGTAATACTGGTACATGTAGAATGTCAGTCATGTGAAGTACCAATAGCTTATTCAACATGGATTGTCTTCAATCGTACGCGAATAATGCTGTTTATATTTAAAACTTAAATTTTTTCTCCCACATAGCGAGTTATCCACCCCTATAGTGATATTTAGCCGATAAAATTCAAGACATGTTGCCAAATGAGTGGACAATGGAGTATATTCCATTGAATTTACAAGCCAATATACTGTAACAGGTAAGTTATGCGGTGGTGCTGTATAGATACAATTGCTTTCATCCATCCATCTGCTTTCATTTAAAGGTAACGTTACACGGGACGATCCAGACTTCCTAACGACGATTATTAATGATGTTGCGCTAAAGGTTGCCGTTAAAAATCGTCTCGTCTAACTTCAACTTATAATCGAAGCAACAATGTTGCAAGAATTGAAAACCAGTTCAAAGTTATGCAACAACCTTGCCGCAACAATTAATATTGCATTAAAAATCGTTCGCGAGCCCAGGCCATGCTGCCCGTATCGATTTTCTTTGCAACATTATTGCGTTAAAAATCGTTTTTAAAAATCGTGCCGTGTAGCATCACCTTAACGCAAACGTTTAGTAGTTTGCAGCTGCTGTAAAAGCAATTTCATCGTGTATATTTTCGACTTTTACTCTCTAAATTTATTTTTTCTCAAGCGAGCACATGAAAATAACTGGTTAACTATCTATCAAAGCAACTTTTTGGTAGTTTTATGCGTTACAATATTTCATGTTATTCCATAGAAGTTGTAACGCTATTTAATTCTGTTCGAAATTCTAATCAAAAGTCGCATCCATACCGTAATGCAGTTATGTCGTAATCAAGAGTTTCTCACTGTTTCGTTAAGCCCAAATCAAGCGAGAACGCAAGTCATCGCAAGTTTTAGTTTGTGCCTCGTTTGACTGCTAACTTGCGATGACTTGCGCGGGCTTGCTTTAGCTTGCGACTAATTTCAGCATTTCAAATTCAACGTCAAATTTGACGTCTTTAAGAACCATTCTCAAGCAGTCAGAACTTGCAGCGACGTGTTCCACCGTTTGGCCGATGACATTGCAAGTCCTCACAAGTTAACTTGGGGTTACTTGTTACGTTCTCGTTTGATAAAGGTTTTACAGTATGCCAAATTATCTGAGGTAGATTGATCAGAATATGAAACAGGTACGCAACAATGACCAATGTGCATCATCAGTAATTCGACCTGCAATTTGAAAATTATTCACAGATTGCATTGTAAAACTTACAAACAGCAATTTATCGTGAATCCAGCCAACAAAGTAAACTTCTTGCTAGATGCCTGGAAGATCACAAGGTGACCGTCAATGAGTTATGTCATAGGAGAGCTCGAAGTCGATTTTCAGTCTGAGTAAATGACTCCGGACTCGGAAAGTATAGACATGGACAACATTTATATGAAAAAAGGGCCTGGATAAGAGGTTGAGTGTCTGTGTGTGCGCTAGACACGTGAATGTGTGTTCGTGTGGACATAATATAAATGCATTTTCAATAGATTCAGTTAAAATAAAAAAAAGCAAACCGAACAATCGAGTGTTTGATTAACAGTGCAATAGCACTCATTTTTTTCAATGAATTGTGTGGGTGTTAATATGCAGGTTAAAGTTATTGTTTGTTGTTTAGTGAGTACCTGATAGAGAGAATCTGCTTTTCAGTAGATATCTTCATGAACTTTTTTTTCAATCAAAAATCCCTTTAATTATTAAACAATTTCTCACTAGAACATAAAATATGAGACACATCTTAATGTCCTCAAATACCGCGATATTGCCAAACTATTTGCAGAGCATCCCAGAAACCTTGCCCTCCAGTAATGTCGCCATCCTAAAGCGCTATAGCTCCCACCAGCACCAAGGTGCTGGCCGGCTCTCGAATTATTTCTTAACACAACCGTTTAGCATGTCGTATTACTGCTTCTCAACTTTCAAACTATGGAGCTTTATTTCATGGACAAGTCGCTACCTGGTGCTCAAGCGCTATTTACAACTCTTTCTTCTTTGTTTGAATTTATTTACCACGCCCCCAAGCAAAAATTGCGAATCGAGACGTTTCAAGCACTTGGCGAAGACAAGATGCAGGTGGTCTCTGCAGACATAAATAAGTAAACAATGCTTCTTGTAATCATCTTAAATATCACTGGTTTTGACAACCACTGTTAAAATTTTAAAGAAATGTTCCGTTTTATAAAAAAAATCTTGAATGTGAAAGGCAGGGATTTACCTGTGGTCGCACAATATCACTCAACCAGCTCGTGACCGTCACCTTTGTGAAGCGCTCCACCGGCAGTTGTTGATGGACATTCTCCTTACCGAAGTCGGCGAGCTGAGCAGTTTCATAACTTATAAATTTATGCCACGTATATATATGTACAAATATGACAACGTTCATTAAACGTTGGCGCCTTTGTTTAACATTTTCTTTGATCAAATAAATTAGGATCGAAAATTTAGTAATTCTTCATGGCAGGAGTCTTTTAAGAGTTGTGTAAGTCCAGCGAGAATGCGTTTTTTCCTTATAGTATTTAATTACTGGCAAATTTATCATGACTTTATCTGCGGTGTCACGTTACTTTCAAAATAGTTACTGGGGTTTTCGCTAATGGTGACATTTTCCGTTCCTGGTCATTTGGAAGCTGCCAAGTGTCGTTGATACGCGGTTGATCAATTAGTCGCTAACCTCTTTCTATTAACGTTAGTATTTTGTTATTCAGAAGAAAAGACATGTACCTTTGTGAATGGAAAGATAATCTGTAAACACTGCTATAAATTTCTAACTGCGGTAGACAATACAAAACAAATAAAACACTGCGGTATGCTATCTGTCATAGCTAGCTGTCAAACTGAATCAAAGAAACAAAACCCATACAAAACCTAAGCTCCTACGTCTTTCATAACAACGACAGCCGTCAAACCTCTAATTAGCACTAGAGAGGCGAGCCAATCAAATTGTCCGTAGCTAATATGCCTCCATTCTGATTGGCGGGTAATCTCAAGCACTTTTAGTATGTTCGGCCATGATGCAAGTTACAGGCACTTGAAGCTGGCTTGTATCATGGGGATCGAAATAATCCCTTCAATTTCAGATAGACGTTCGCCATGTACGCATTGTTTGTGACCGTGCTCTATGCCTTGGTCATTCTTGGATCAGCCGAGGGTAAGTTTCAAACCTCTGATTGCTCTTTAAAGGCGTCTATGGTTGCTACAAAATCTAAAGGTTATTCGGTGTTTGTCTTTGTTGTATTTCATATTTCACGCGTCAGTGAACACATCCTTCATCGTTTTCCGAGCTTTTCAGCAGACTTGAAAATTAGTAGATGTTAGCTAAAATAATTGTGTATTCAAAACTTTATTGGAATAGAATTGGAAAGTTTACCGTTTCATTTATAACCTCACTGTAATCTCATTTGAGTCTCAAAAGATTGTTGGAAAAACGCGGGTTTCCGGTCGCATTGTGGTTTCGACTATTGTGTGTTTATTACTTCCATAAAGGTTTCGTCCCTCGTAAATTTCTTTCATTCGTAGATATTGTTAATTCTTCTGTTTTTATTCTAAAGAACGTTCAGTTGAGCGCGAATGCTGTAGAAATGCCAAAGGTTTTAAAGAGTGCAAACGGGAATGTGTAAAGGTAAGATGTGGCTCTTTGTTACTCAGTAGATTTAAAAGCTTTTAAAGCAACGGTCGGATTTTATGTATCGATCCCCTGTTTATGTAAGAGATGAATGTATGGAAGCGTCTAAGTCCAGGCTAGAATTTTACGCTGGCAAACTGGGCTGAAATTTTCGTTGATCGTAAATTATTTTTTAAGATATTTATTCGCAAGCATCGGCTGAGATTTTAGCCCGGCATAAAGTTTTACGAGTAGCAAACCACATAATCCGGACTAGCATAACGGCTGTTGAGGAAACATCTAATTTTAATAGGTTGCTGCAACTTCGACGTTTGTTGAGCCATCATAACACAGCAGATTGTTGACGTGCGTGTCGAAGGGGGAGTTACTTATTCGCACCTCTATTTATGATGCATAGAAATCATTAATGATAGTGAATATTGTACTTATTTTACTCACACAGGTATTGGTTGAGACGAAACCTGCAAGGATACTGCAGCTGGCGTTGAGTCTACCCAAAGTGTGTCCGTCACATTTGGTAAGCGAAAAAAGTTTAACACCCTTTTGTTGTTATAAAAATGGATGAGGTTGTGGAGAATTTGTTTACCACCACTCCACGGACCAACGAGACTGTAGTTTCACTTTCCTATTCCAACCGTATGTAAAATTTGATTTATTGAAATTTCTTAGGATCAATTTTGGAAGTGTTTCAATTCGTCTATTAAAGGTAAGTGTTTGGCACGTTGTTCGCATGCTGTGAGGAGGACGGACGGCTGCTGGTGTCGTAAGGAGTTCTACAAATAACATATTAGACGAGAAGAATAGACCAATTATATTTGAAAGTCAATTGATTGATGTTTCTGAACGAATAACTTAAAGTCCAAGCTTCAATGTCTTTTTTTGCCATGTTCATTTTGAAACTTTGCGGGATGCAACTTAGTCTAACAGACCGAGACGAACAGATGACCCATTAGTCTGAGATCTTTGTCGTGAAACGAACCTTGCGTGACTTCTTGTAGGAGATACTTTTCGAGTTAAACGACTAAAGATGTTCCATTTCGGGATCGATGTCTAAACCGGGGGAAGACGTTTATACAGGTGACGGAAAAGTGATCAACGTTTATATGGTCATCAGAAGTCGTGCGGGTTAAACACTAGGTGATCTGTAATGGAAATTTAATTGTCTTTTGCATTATGTCTCTTCACCCTCGCATTCTTTAGAAAAATAATTTGTGGATTCAGCCAAGGTTCTACCGCAAGCGGTTGAGAACCTACTAGTTTTGTAGTCCAGTAAATTCTCGTTTATCTGAGCTTTTTCTCTTCAACGTCTCGTGGTTTGGCTTCGAGAACCATTCGAAACCTAAGTCCAGACCAATACAGAGTCGACAATTTTTATGTATTTATTTCGAGTGATTGCCACTTGAAATGTTTGCCAGGTTCTACGGATTTAAGCAAGCGTTTTGATGAGAAACTGAAGTCGGTCAAACCTTAAGACCTTGAGTATTTTTGAGAAGAATTAAGAGATCCTTGCCTTCTTATCTAAGTACTTAAATAAACATCCTGCCTCGTTCTTTCTTTAAGTGGGCCTGTATTCAAGCCATGACTGTCGCAAATATTGCTGTTCAAAATGCAAACCATTTTCATATGCCGATTTCGCTTTCTGTTATTTCCAATGGCTATGGGATACGCATTTAGTACTTCAGCGTGATACTAATAACTTCACTGCTTGGCCACACTTGACCAGGCTTATTTACAGCTTGTTGTGGTTTTCGTCATTAATTTTTAACAACCAGTGCTTTCTTGTTGGATTTGAATGGCACACTTTAGTAAATACTGACTTCTACGTTTCTTACTTTGCATTATCGATGGCACTAAGAGATCTTTGGTTCCTAACTATAGAAATGATTGGAATACGCTTCACCACTTCTTAATTTGAATATCATAGATATGGATCTACCCCTGTCTTAAATTTGCATAAAACTTGTAAATTATTTCACTTAACTTTTACCACAAAGCCACCCACTTTTTATTGCTAGGCTGATCAAACTGGTGCGGTATTCGCTGGGGATTGCCTCTTGTACGTTATCGCCAGGCAGATGTGCCGGGGGTAATCGAAAAAAGAATGAAGTTAGGAATGCAAAATAAACAAATCTAGTAGACTGAGACCGCAGTTTACAGGACAGCATAACAGCTCTGCCAATATGTATGTTAATGAAGCTTTTTGCAGCTTTGATTTTTTCATAATTGCGGTTGCTTACTTATAATCAGCCAGATTTCGCAAGTAACTTTACCATAAATTTTTGTTATTTGTGTAAAATATCTCTTGAGGTTGTGACGTTCAAATTTATGGTAGTAAATCAGCGTTTTTATTAAAAGGAGAAGGCAGCAAACATTGAGTTTTGTTGGAAGTTTATCCATGCTTTCCCTTTCTTGCAACCGTTTGTTTACTTCTCATTGGAGATGAGGCATGTGACAGTTATATGATGACATGATTATGAATGATGTACATTTTTTGGAGTCTGAAAAGGAAATCATATTTCTTTTTGAGTTTTGAATACTTTACAAATCCATATTTCCTCAGCTATTTCAGGCTATTTCTCCCTTACCAATATGTGGTAATTTGCCATGGCAAATCTTAACACAAAAACCACATATACAATGTTAATGGAACAAAGCAAGAATAGTGCAAAAAACAAGGATTTATCAAGAAAATCCATTAGTAACTAAGCAACAAAAATAAAAAATGTTCTGATTTGGAGGAGCAGAGTAAGCTACCTGGACATGTAGCAGCCAAAGAAAATAGCAGAACATATAAATATTCACCTTTGCTGAACCCTCTTTTGAAAAACATGTCTGAAATAGTAAACTGATTTTATCTTGAAATATGATTATGGCTAAGCAAAATAACAAAAAAGATCTTTCAAAATTTTTGTAGTTAAAAGATAGAAACTCAGGGCAACATACTGGTAGTGGCTGATTTAAAAGGGTATGAAGCAGTTAACGGTGGAGAAATATGTTTGGTTCAGGTTATTTGTGATAAGAAGAGTAAAAGGAAGGTGTATTACATAATTTGAGTGAGTGCTGGGGAGGTATTTAGTGCTTGATTCTTGTTGAACTCCACATAGTTTTCCCAAATGTCTTCCTCAGAAATGATATACTTTTGTTAGAACAATGTTGATGTCAAATTGTAAGAAGAGTTAGTACATAATAACATAACAAGCCATTGTTTGTTTAGTTAAAAATTAGGCCTGGTGTTAAACTTTTAGTATTAAAGAAATTTTTTTGTTTGGATATGAATTAAATCTAATTTTTATATGAAAGTTTTTATGCTCACGTATTATGTTGGAATTGTTACACTGCATCTGCAGAATTCTTATGTAAATCTGTGATATACCTATTGCATTACAATCAGAAACCTTACATTTGGTCATGATTTGTGATGATAACTTGGCTCCTTGGTACCCTGTGAGCAATACTGGGTAGTCATTTCATGATGATGCCAGTGATTAGATTATTTTCTGTTTGATAAAATAATATTGACTTGAGTAAGCAACTTTAATTTGCTTATAAAATATCAAACAGTTGTGTAATTGTTGCGGTCTAGGACCAAAATTGGCTTACATGGATGCTCAATATCATTTTCTTGAAAGGACCAGTACTATAAATTTTGCTGCGTTACCATGCTAAATTCAATCCCAGTGTATTTTCAGGCAGATTCAGTTCAAATTGTATTACCTGAATAGATTACCTTTTATGTCAAAAAAAGTTCCTCTCAACAAATTACCAATACCCCCACCAGACAATTAAGTAATGCAACCATAAAACTTCACCTGAGATATATCAATGCACAATTTTCAAAACAATCCCAGCAAACTTTCAGGATCAAGAGTAAATGGGTTATGAAAATTATCAGAACAACTTTATTTAAATATTGAACTGTATTAATCTTAATACTGACCTAATGTATTTGAGTATGACATTATAGCAAAAGGCTTTTGCACTTTGTTTGGTGTCCATTCAAATGTCCTAGCTGTATACAGTTCAGACAGTCATATGATTCCTTTGAAATTTTTTAAGTGCCATTTGATGGCATAGGCAAATTAATTGAAGGGAAACTTCAAGGGAAAAAAGAAGTGGGTAAATTAGAAGGGAAACTGTTTGAACCATGGAGTGGAACATTTCAAACTTAAAGTGATTGAACTTAAAGGTCTAGTAAAAGCATATTTACAGTAAATAATCATGGGAACTATTTAAATTACACTAAATTATTTATTGTGTAGTGCAAACAGGTAGAAGTATAATTATTTTTGTGAAACAAAATTGTTTTTTTTATAGAACATTTGAACTCTGTTGAAATAGAATAACAAACCTTTTGAATATCAGAGGTGCCAGTTAAGGTTCTCAGGGGTCATAAGGAAATTCAAATTATGCCATGCTGGATTTTTAATCTATTTAAGCTTATTTGATCATAGCTTACATAATAATCAACAAAGATGGTGTCCTTCAGTGGTTCTAGGTCAATCCCCAGCTTCATGACCACCTGTCATTTTTAAATGCACTTGCCTTGTATGGATGATCTTTTCATTGTAATGAACCAGTTATATGTCATCATTTTTCTCATGATCAGCAACCACATTTCAGAAATCAGAAAAAAAACTGACATATATTGTAATAAATCACCATTTACTGAATGAAGCTAGTGGGCTGCATTAAAGCAGCATTTGTCTTTTATTATTTTACTCTAGCTAATGCCAGGTTACTTTAGAACCTGAGTTTTACAGCCACCCCTGTTGCCAGGCAAAAATGGTTGTAAATGAGAGGTGGTTGTTCAAGGCAGTTATGACGTCATTACAAGGCTGCTATTTTGGCTTACATTCAATAACTTGACAATAATTAGCATTAAAAAGTGGTAATGAAACCTGACTTTTAACCCAAGTTGAGCTAGAAGTGTATAAAGGCAAAAGGGTTAGGGCACTTCTGAACTGTGAAATAGAAATACTTACATTTCAAGCGAAGGCCCTTCATTGCAATGAAACATAGAAAGTCAACCCAACATGTACTTCAATTTTCATTGAGAGAATATATTTTATTTACACCAAAAACAATAATTAGCTACTAGAAATGAACTTTATTGTGGATTGTTTAGATTTCTTAATCTTGTCAACTTAAATCTGTTGAATCATCCTTTCAATGTGGAGAATGACCTTGACAATTTCAGGCTTCTTGAGTGCTAATGTGCAGTGGCATTCTCAGTGACAAACAGAACGTGAATGAGAAAGTGTAGTAAAACATGTTCTTATTGAGATGATGTTATAAGGATAAAAAGACTTGGTGAAAGTTTGCTGAACATGATTATGACAGTAAAGTGCAGAAACTTTGTTGAGTAAATTTACCACTTCATGTTTCCAGTGTGTCTACCAAACATTGTTTATGGCAATTGGCACAAATTTTGGCAGTCTGAAATTGAGATGGTTGCTCCTAAAAGGTAAATTTTGCATTTGGGACACTAAAAAGTAGTTGCTGGTCATGTTTAACAGGTGGTCGCTCATTCTGAGTACATTGTAACTACAAATCATCCATGCCAGGAAAAGTGATCATAAACAGCAGGTGGTCATAAAAGATAGGGGGTCATAAAACTCAGGTTCTACTGTATTTGACTCTGGTTCACTGTTTGGACAATTTTACTTATAAAGGGGATACAACCTGCAGGAATAAGTGTTCATGTATGTGACTATTGGATTTGTCAGTTATGATGCTGATACACAAGTAAACTACCGGGGTGAATACAGAAAAACGTTTAAGGGGTGCAAAATTGTCATTTTTATGTGCAAGCTAAGCCAATTTTAAATGTATGTTTTGTATAAATATATATATACCAGTATATAATGTAAGTTTCAAGAGTGCATGTATTTCTGCCAAAAAATAAATTCTTGATTTTCAATCTCTTGGATTGTAACATTTATATGGCAGATTAATTAACCTGAATCAATCTGGATAACATGGTGGTCATGATTTTAATGTGTGCCATAAAAACTATTTAAGTTTCTCTTGGTAGAAGATGCCTTTTAATATTGAAATGTACTGTAATTAATTCTCTTACTTTATGGTGGCTTGAAAAATTATTAGTGTGAATAATATATAGGAACGTAAACAAGATAATAGACTTTAAAATGTGTGACTTCAGTCACATGATATTGTAATGTATATGTAAGTCATATGCATAGAGATATCATGCAGTAGTTGAGGCAGTGTACAAATTTTTTAATTAGATAATGCAATTTTAAAAAAAAATACCTGCTCATCCTTTAAGTCCTTAATTTTGCTACACTAGGGTATATTCAACCTTCTAATTAGTTTATTTACACACATTTATCAATTTTTTTTTCTCCATGAAACTATAATACAATAATTCCTACACTTAAACAATTTTACCATTCCCTAAAATATGTGCTTGTGTGACCCATGGTGAAACTCATCCTGGCACAAAATAAAAAAAAAAGGATGCTGAAAATGGTAAGTCAGCCCTTTCATGTGAACCAGTAAATCACAATGGGCCCATAGGTAGTTGATGCTCCATGTTTTTCAGTGAAGCACGCTTCATTAGGAAGGAGCCTAAAATGAGCTTCACAACTAATATTTTTTGCAAACTGACCAAAAAGGTATTCAAATGCCTTACCCACCGGGGTATAAACACCATGACTGCTTACAAGTATGTGTACCACAGTCCACAGCCTATCCCCTCTTTTGCAACCAATGTCCTGTAGTATTTTTTTACAATGAACCCATAATGTGTTAACTGCATAAACAATTAAATCTGATTACCTTTTAACAAATCAAGTTAAACTGAGTTGCCATTTTAACTGATTGATTCACCACAAACTAGAGGGTATTGTAATCCCACTCCCTACACTGTACTAGTCTGCCTCTGGCTATACTCTAGAGTCAAATTTCGTATTCAAATGCCTGACTGCTAAGACAAATTGTGAAAAAGTAAATGCTGGAAATAAATCTATGATAAATTATCTGGGGGTGGTGTTGAAGTTTTCTATTGAATAAAATTTTACTTAAATTAATAGTTACTGAGTCTCTCACTAGCTAATTACCATCTTTCTGAATTCTCCCTGTGGCTGGTGGTTGAATAGAGATGGCATATGCATGTAACCTCTGTTGGTGAACATCCAGGAAGACTGCTGTCTAAATTTTTTTTCTTCAGTTTTATAAGCAGTGACCAAGTTATGTATTGTGTATTGTGTGGGAAAATTTTGATGGATCACCCAAAACTCAAAATAATTTTATCACCTTGAATGTAGCCAAAAGTCAAAACAAATGTTAGTGTTTGGTTCTCTTGGTATGCTTACACGCATATTGTGTTATTGTACAGGTCTCCATCATTATATGAATTTTAACTCACAACTAAATGGGAAAAGTTGCTGCCTTCTTGCAATTGGTACGTCATGCAGAAAAGCTTGCTTTTTAGCCAGTGATGCAAAGGATTTACGACAAAGATGTTCCCAAACAAAAGAGGTTAGATGATTACATGAGTCCAATATCTATTATGTTTAGGAGAATTGTTTAGCCACTTAATTGTGCAAAACTTAATTTGGGAGGAAGCTTATCAGAGTGCAGTATTTGTAAGGGGAAAAAGGGAGGGGAAAAGCACCAAAAACATCCATATGTTAAAATAACTCTGTTCTAGAGCAGATGTTGCAGTGTAACTGGCAGAGTAACTCAGCAGCTATTAGCTATTCCTCAGAGATTGACTCAGCATTTTTGCAGAATCTCAAAGGAATATAAGGAAATTTATCTGTCACTAAAACAGGACTTACATTCAAAATTACACATTAGAAAGTGCTTTAAATTGTACAGCAAGTCATATTTTGTCACACAAAATCAATTTGATGTTTTTTTTACCTTGTTAAATTCTATCATCAGTAAATTTTTACTGAAACAGATGATTTGCTCACAATATCTATGAGGTGATAGTTGATTCAACCTTTGGCCTCATCAACTATGTAACCTAGAAATCTGTGAAACCATGACTAGCCAACAGTTTTAATGAAATACAAACTAAAGCAGATTCCAACAAATGTCATTCTTAACTTATAATTTGAATAAATAATAAATGGCAGCAAGAGATGTGATTATGTTACCACTCTATTTCATGGTTATTATCAAGCTAAAATAATTAAAACTGATCATGAAATAGAGTCAAAGTATTACCACTTGATTTACAGTTAGGTTAAGAAAGAATTTTTTATATCTGTTTTATTTTGTATAGAAATCTTATGTAAAATATGTTCTAATTTGGCAAGTTGAGATGTAGAACTTGTAAATTTATTAAGTTAAAAGTTGAAGGTTTTTTAAATTTACTTGATTATGATTTGTAGTGTCGCTTATCCCATTACATGAAAAAGGTTGTCGAGCAATAGTGAAATAAGCACAAGCATAACTACGTACTCAAGCGCAGTTAGCACTTCATAGTAGGTTAACCCCTTTGTACTTCAATTAACCATGAATTTCTTACGGCGCTTGCATACTGTACGTTGTTATGCTTATGTCGCTAATGAAAACTAAGCTTTAGGAGGTACATATTTCAGAACATGATCTAACAACCATGGGAGCCTAATGATAACATCTGGATAAAGGTCTATGTGCAGAGCAGTTATGTACTGATCTTAATTTTAATGAAAATTTGGGTTTGCGGATTTATCGTAGCGCTGAGATAGTTGAACCACAAATGACACCTTAGCCAACGTTAAAAGAAGGATTTTGGACGACGTACACAATGAACTTACCGGTAATTCTTCATTTTTACAGGGGCTTACGGTGGTTGTATGGATATTTAATTTTTTATGATTTATGTATATTTATGAATTTATGACTTTATGAATTTAAGGGACTTTGTTACCTAAGGAATTTTTGGAAAACCTGAAGAAGAAACTGTGCCCCGAAACATAGTC